>CM067322.1:86049090-86253026 GCA_034231615.1 Meghimatium bilineatum
TATATATATATATATATATATATATATATATATATATATATATATATATATATTCAATATTTTCAGTGTTCTCCCAAGTACTACTACTAAAATACAATTTATATCTAAAGGTATTCAGATTTTGTAGAATCAGTGCTTTCAATAGTGAAGCGACATAAACCAACATCGTTTAGACATGTAAGTCGACATGATCCCCCATCAAAAAACATTCTGCGCAAAATTGAAGATCGTACATTTTTTTAACCAAAACAGAATAACGTATAAGTTTTACCACTATATATATATAATATATATAAATATATATCATTACGTATTGTATTGTCTAACTCACTCTCATTGAAGAATCAGGGCTACATGCACAGAACCGATATGATTACAGAGTGGCAGTGAGGACAAAATTCCTATAAAGGACACGTCACAGATATAACTCATTCTCGTCTCTATCTTTATCATTTTCCTGTTATCTGCAGCAGCTCTTCCTGTTACGTATTCTTTTTCTTATCCTGCTAGACTTTACTTTCCTTTTTCTTTTCATTTTCCTATGTCATACCTTATGCCTCTCTTCTTCCTACCAATGTGGGTTTTTATGTAAAGTAGGTTGTCTGTTGTATTTCGACTTGATGAAGCTCATTTAGTCGAAAATTCGCTCGTCGCTGTGTCTCGTTGCCATTATTGTTTAGAGATATTTGTAACACATATACCATTATATGTTCATTCTTGTATAGTTTTTAAAACATATATACCTATTATATGTTCATTCTTGTATAGTTTTATAACATATATACCTATTATATGTTCATTCTTGTATAGTTTTATAACATATATACCTATTATATGTTCATTCTCGTATAGTTTTAAAACATATATACCTATTATATGTTCATTCTTGTATAGTTTTATAACATATATACCTATTATATGTTCATTCTCGTATAGTTTAATAACACATATACCTATTATATGTTCATTCTTGTATGGTTTTATGGATAGATGGAGTTCAAAATCTACTTATTATTATCACTGTTGTGTGATATTTTTGAAATAATGAGAAGTCATTTTGATGAGTTGGGTGTTTGAATTTTCATGTCAAGTTCTTTTTTATACCACGACTATTGTGCGATTTCATACGCATCTTCGTGTCTTTCTTTACGATTGTTGTGACCCTGGAAAAAAAATAGTCTTGAAGGTATTTCTATATATATGCTGCTCATGTGATAGTAGATAAAAATATTAACAGACGAGTTGATTGATTCAAGGATAAGTCCTACACCACCAGCTACTATACTTGTGCTGAAAGAACTACCACCAACTTTAAGGTCTGGTACAAACGCTAGCGACAACATAATGATCACGTCTGAAACAAAACAAGAAATAAAAAGAGCAGAAATCATTGTAACCATCTTGGCAACTCTCTGATTGCGGTTGAAAATATCCAATTTCATTGATGTTTTCCTCCACTCCGATGTCTTCGACAAACTAATGACCAATATTATCGTACATATGATAATCACGAGGCAGGCTGAAATTGGGATGATAAAGTTGTCGATCATAAAGGAAAGCATTTCCACGTTGTCTCTGTCTTCGGAAGAAACAATTCCAAGCAGAGTTATGTTTCTTTCGGGAACAAATACCATGTCCAATCTAACGACGGTGTACATCGGAGTTTCAGAAAATATGAGAATTATGTAGACAGACACGATGATAATACAAACTCGTCTTGACGTAACCATGTTTTTAACCTGTAAGTATAAAGAAATATATGAGAATATTTTTGAATGTTTAAACATTATGCATACACAATTATTTGTGCATTTTGTGATGGTAATAAAGTGGAGCAATGTAGAATACCAAATATGTTTTGATGATGAGAAGACACCAGATAGTAGGAGTTTATATTTTACTTTCAGCTACATTGCATATTATTATCTGTGGAGAATTCTGTATATTAAATTCGGAAGTCCGCGGAAATGAAAGAGACACCACATTAGCGGCGACATCACTCATTTGTTTTTGAACAAGAATGACATATTAAGATCTTGGCATGAATATTTTCTAAATGCCAACTCAAGACTGCAAGGAGGTATTATAACGCGATTTAAATAAGGCGTTTTTATCTCACATCCCAGCGTGCAGAACATGAAGAGTGCTTTAGGTGTGTACCCAAAAAAGCTACAAGAACCGGCAGCTTGCACACAAATCGCTATGTGACAGAAGATATCGAACTCCTTTGTGTTTGCCCAGAGTGCGTCAAAATCATTTTATAAAACTAGAATTAAAACTAACTTCAGCTCCAGATTGGCGTTTCTCTTCAATCTTTTTGATATACAATTTTTTTCAGAGCTTTCGGAATATTGAGGAGGATTTTTTTGACAAAGTGTTGCTATAAGGCGCAATACCACGCGTATTGTGTATTCTTCTATTACATCGGGGGAGTTTTCCATGATTCTTGCAATCTGAAGGCATGCTGCAAGCAAAGAGGTTGATTGTATCTCGTAAGATTAGGTATGAATCTTCAAAAGGCTTAATTACAGTGGAATTCACATGGTTATGAAATTAACACGGAATCATGTGTTCTTTGCATACAACATTATGACAAGTGACAGTGCTATTCTGCTTTGCCTCTATCGTGCAATAGTAATTTTAAAAAAGCCAACTATTCTATGAAGAGATAAAGAAGGGAATAAGCTCTCAAGGAACGTTACAATGAACATTAAAATAAAAGTTACGAGGAATTGTTAAGAACATCACTGAAAGCCTTTGCCATTACTGAGCATAGTCTCTTGTGTTCTACTATTTGGTGGTGGGGTGAACCACGGGAGTCATTTTTATTTCATACCACGAATAGAGTTGATTCGAAATCATGATTCACTCGTCAGCTGGCGAATGATCTAGAATTACACAACTGCATGTTCCTATCTCCACTGAGTAGGGGACGTATTCTCAAAGCATTGACATCTCTGAGATTTTGAGTATTCTTAGTATGAAATAAAGTTACCTAGAAATCTTCCAATTACAGAAAAAGATACAAAAGATATTTCTAATTACTGGGGTTCGAAATAAACAAACACGCAAACAAACAAACAATTAAACATTAAAAAGCACATTGTTATTATTTCTGTAATCAACGTTATAAATATATTGATGCTTGGTGTATTTAGCGGTCCGTTGATTCAATACGATTCTTACAGCTGACGCGAATTGAATTTCATTTATCCTTACTCTTCCTACTTGAAATTAATTATTGAATAGTTTCAACCTGCCATGGTGTCTTCTAGTGCTACTTGTAGAGCAACTAATGACATTTATTATTAGTCTCGGCAAAGATTCTTCATAAATTAACAACCTCGTATAATAACCGCAGAGCACATACATCAATATTATTGTCTATGGTCCCACGACTGTGTTTCTTTGTATAACAGATTTACTCAATCACGGATTCCAAACTGATGTTCAGTCTCGACCCAGTTTTACAGAAGCAAAATTCACCCGTGATCAGACACTTGTGGCTTGGAAATATGATATTTAAAAAAAACAGTTTTAATAGCGAAAAAAACACATATCGAAAAAAGATTTTCAGTATAATATATTTCTATATAATTTTAACCTACGATATAAATAATATATAATCTGATGTGTGTTCTCGTCTGTGACTATGTCGATAACGACACGGACAATGGCAAAAATGTCAAGCAAGTTTGTCCGTCCGTTAGCTTTTAGGTTAGTGATCAGCATGTAGTTTGCTGCGTAGCTGAGTGGTTAGCGCAATGGCCTCGCATATGAATGATCCTGGTTTCATTTCCCAGTTGAGGTGGAAATGTTTGTTTCAGATCGCAAAGGCTCCAAGGTCGACCCATTCTTAATTGGGTACTGGATTAATCAGGAAGTAAAGACTTCGAGGGAGAAGAGATGGCTACTTATCTCATACAGCAGAGCAAATGAAATGTGAGATAGCTAACATTTCAATATTTTACGGCGTTAATAAACGTTATGAGTTAAGTTTTCTTTACTACTTCATGAACCATTTCTCTCGCTCGCTTGGCCTAATAGCGATATGGTTACAAAAACATCCACCGTTCAATGGAACTAGTAAAAACACCGAACGTAGTAGTTACCACCACATAATTACTGTATGTCTGGCCAATGGTACACATAAAATAGTGACTCAAAGCATTGAAACCTAGTAGGATTAGTGTCTTGCTACGAGAGAGATCCGGTAGGAATTTGAGAAGGAACGAAAAAATAAAACTTATTGAATATTTAAATTATAATTCTTTAGGATGCTTAAAAATTCGCGGCTGAGTTTTTGTTACTGCAATCATCCTGTTATTTGGTCATTTAATTGACATTTATTGCGTTTCATAGTTTGGCTTTAATGAGATACAGAGTTGCTGCCCTATATAACACATATAGAGATAAAAATGCATAGAGGATTGACTTAATTATACTTTGTTTACCCAAAATGTACCTTATCCCTTTCAACGAAGCGGCGAATCACTTGCAGATAGTACCACGCATAGTACGTACTTCATAGGTTCGAAGACGGCTTCGAACCTCCGACCTTGTGAGTTCGAAGCGAATGACTTAATCATTACGTCAGAGAGACCCTTTGGCACAGCTGATATCCCACAGAGATGTGTTGTAGCAAAGGTGAGAAACATTTAAAGATTTCTTTAGAAAAAGTGAAATTGTTTAATTTACAGTTTCTCTTGATGATACCATAGAAAAAAGTTCGCCGAATATCATTGTATTCTGGTGCGCTCCACTTACAATCGCGACCTACAAAGTGGTAACTCGTGTACTAAACGGTTAAAATCACTGCTTGTCTTGTGCCTTACTTAAGTTTTGTTCCAGGTTTTCCAAGATTAATGTAAGAAAACTAAATTAAAGTAAATTTATCAATTCTAATCTTCAATTCTTCTTCTGCGATCAAGCACTATATTACAGTTTATTTGGGGTGCAAAGGGAATGCATTGCTCTAGGCGGACCCAGGGTTAGCAGATAACCAAGATCCCAAATGTACCTCCACGCGGTGCACCCTGGAAACAGAAATACAGCAGCTCGTGCTGATTCTGGCCAAATCATTTGGGGATCGTGTCCGAGAATGTGGAGGTAGCAGATGGAAAGAGATTTGACTGCACAAGAGACAGACAATATCTCAGACACCACCAGCATCACCACATATAGCGACACTGTCGGCATACAGTGAAGCTAGTCAGTCCAGTCCGAACATTGGAGGGGCGGCCAATGTAAAATGCACGTAAAGGTAAATGCATGGCGAGAGACAAATATGTTTCATACAGAGTACAATGAAACAATGAAAGGGCAGAACAGCGCTAGAGGGCAGCGCGAACTGCAAATAGAAAGTGAAAAGTCCCTAGGAAAGGGAACTACAAGCTCCGTCAGCTCGAGACGGGCTTCTAGTTACCAGAGTTCCTAACAGGCAGAGACCCAGAACCATCCATCGGCGTTTGGTAAAGCAAAAGACCTAACCCAACTCTAATGTCGAGCCTTCCTAAACCGGAAATATGCTTGCAAAGAGAAAGGGTTCTGTACCCGATGGGTGTAGGCAAGAAAGGGACAACGATGGCAGTCCTGGCCCAACTCTACTGTCAAGGTTTCCTATACCGGAAGTAACTTGCAGAGAGAAAGGGTTCCGTACTCGATTCGCTCAGGCACAAAAGGGACAACGATTTAGCCCTGGCCCAACTCTACTGTCAGGTTTTCCTACACCGGAAATACACTTGAAGAGAGAAAGGGTTCAGTACCTGATGGGCTCAGGCGCTATTGGGACAAGGACGCTCAGCTCGAGAACGCCTTGCTCTCAAACGCGTGGTGTGAGACTCGAACTTGGACAAGGGGTACACTATGTCGGTGAATGACACCTCGGCTAAGAGGGCGAAAGAGCCAGGGTCCAACTCCTCTGTTGAGTTCTTCCCCTTAAGGAACCAGGCTCACGGATGAGAAACGGTTCAGTACCCAATGGTCACAGGCACAGCACGTCCAATTACACGAGGCAAGTTCATAGACAGTGGAACACCTCGTTCGAGTGAGACGAGAGCAAGAAAATCGTCTGGGCGAAGAGTCTTCACTACGCGTGCCTGGAGACAGATATAGAGGCTGTCACAGGCTAAGGGTAGCCCACCCGAATTGTCAAGGCATGCCGAAATCGGATGTGCTAGGCCTACAAGGCGCATAACGGTGGCACAACGTAATCACGCTCCCGGCGGAAATCGCACGGATATCCGTGATGGTTACAATGGAGCGAACGAAAAACAAACAAACAAACAAACAAACAGTTTATTTTTGGTAACTGTCGGTCCCCCACAATTTCGTTTGTAGAGACTGCTGCAAGTTTTGTGTACAGAGACTCTGCGTTAAGCTAGACTGTCGTGTATAGGTACTCAGCAAACCTCGTCCATCTTGTCGAAGTTTTAGCTATTTCTACCACTGTCAAACATAGCCATTAAGAGATTAGCAGAAAAAGAAAGTCGTCACATGTTAAATGAAGTATCTGAGAAAAACTTCAGTGGCTACTAAAATAGAAAACATAAGAAATGAAGAACTTAGAAAAGGAGTAGGTATTATATAATGTATTAAACATATTGAAAGACAAGTAAAATGTTTCGGTCACCTTACAAGAATGAACAAAAACAAAATACCAATACGATCTCATAATAAAGGAATCATATCTTTAAAGCCAAAAGAAGACCAAGAAAACGGTGGATCGAACTCATCAAGATAACGTTTGAATAAACATGGACTTTAATGCAACCAAGGCGACACATCTGGCCTAGGAACGACAATTGTGGCTCCCATCACTATACTTAACGGCAAGTGCGGATACTATCAAGCATCAATCATCTAGGGAACGACAGTAGATAATATCTAACATTATCGCCTTCGCATGCCGTACCGTTCTTTTTCCTCGTTTCCTTGTGGGATCCCGAATAATTTCCACCACTTACAATGCATAGGTTGTGTTAGCATAATTTCTATCCATTTATATTACTGCTACGTTTCTGTGATCCGAAAGTGGAACAAAGAATAGCATTTTACATCTTTACATTTCATTCATTATGTAAGAGGCGCTTATGGAGGTTTTGGCGGATAGTTGACTATCCCATCCCATATCAAGTTAAATTGATTTAGAAGTCTTGCTGAAGTCTATTGCGTCAGACCCAAAGGAGTACACATCGGAGATCAGCTGCAAATCATGGTATAACATATTTTGTTCGAGAGAAAATTCTTGAGACTAACGGGAATTGAACCAGTCCGTTCAACGGCATCAAATCGCCTAACAACTATCGTACACGGATTTTTCCGTACCTGACTAAACACATCTCCAAAAAAAAGTTAGTCAAGTGCGGGAAAAACCCGTGTACGATAGTTGCTAGGCAATTTGGTGCCACTGAACGGACTAGTTCAATACCCGCTAGTCTCAAGAAATTTTAATTTATCCTCTGGCTTCCTACTTTAATTTACATGTTCTAGAGACTAGTCTGCTAATCTGAAAGAGTTTGAGAATAAACACAAAATAACAAGAAGAGTTATATCTATATTATTGGTGTCTACTTTATGTTTTTAATTAGTTCCTCACTGATGATTTTGCATACCATTTCAAACAGTTTATTCTACGCAAACATCTTACTCCCTCCATTAGAAGGTTTCTTTCATAGGCATTACACCAAGCTGAAAGATGATGTCTCATGGGTATTGAAGAAAGCTCACAGAATCCACCCCGCGGCGTATAGGAAGAAATATCAAGTTGCTTACAGTTCATGGGATAGCAACAAAAAAAATAAAAAATAAAAAATAAAAATAATAATAAAAATCAAACAAACCCAAATATCAAATTAAAGTGTAAAGAATTGATCAATAAGCATTATCCCATGGAATTCTAGATCAGCAACCAAAGTAAATCCTATAAATATAAATTTATATTTATATTCTTCTATAAGTGATTAGTGTACAGTTGCTAACAAAACAAATTATGGTTGATAAAAATACAACCTTTAAAGGAGCAACTATACACAGACATCTCTCCAAGGTAATTACGGCGGTGATCCAGCAACTTATTCTGGTGAAGACCACATGCGGGTATCCAGCTACCAGAAGTAAAACTCCCAACGGATCAAATGGTAGATTTGTTGTAGTAAACATCAATGTGAAAAAAGTGTTTATGACAATGAGAGTAATAAGCGAACACATGTCAGAGATGGCCAAACCTGGAGTGAAGAAAATATAAAATATGTTATTTATTGACTATAGTTAACTATAATAATGAACAATAATTTAGCATATAATACTATTATAAATGGAGGGAGAGTGGTGCGACAGTGTTAGGTCAGTAATAAGCAAAGTTGTTCTCTAACCAGCTGATGCAATGTTAATTTCCAATTCAAATGGGAACATACAAATACAAATATCAATCACTAAATAGGTCTTCAGAAAATGGGTGCAATTTCATGTTTGAATTCAAACAGAGACGGTGTAATGCAGACTACATAGCTCATAGTTACATCATTGATCCATATTATAAATACGGATCTAACACAGTATTCTTCAATAAACCGTAATGGTTTGGAAAATGTTTCTTTACTTTTACTACTATATTAATGAAAAATACTCTACGTTATACTATGAAAATACTATGCGATACCTACTTGACTGCCCAACAGCTGAGCATAGATTACAGTATTGCCGTGAACGGGCGTACCTTCAAATTCATGCAGATAAGGAACACCCGTTGCATTCCGAAATACAGAAAGTTAAAGGCAGCAGACTCAAGAGAGGAAGTTCGTGGATGGGACGTGCTGAGGATGTAATACAAAGCGTGTGCAGAATACAGGATGTGGCAGTTGGTGCGGAATGGATAGGTCTACACACAGATTTCGAAACTTGTTTGAGAGTAGTAATATCACTTAGCAGGGAATGCAGAGAATGGTGTCCCACAGCTGTGGAGAAAGAAGTGCAGGCTTTAATCAGTGAGAATACCAAAGAGGGGGATGTGATTATATACACTGATGGATCTGTAATTAGGCATGTTCGCAGTGCTTGGGCCTTTACAGCTCAGTGCGCAGGTAAAACGATCAAGGAGGAAAGTGGTGCCTTTGCGGTCACTACGAGTAGTATGACCATGGAGACTATGGCGGTGACCAAGGCATTTAAGTGGCTACGCACACAGAATGTAACGCAGGTCTGCATCTTGAGTTACTCTATGAGTATGATTAAGAAGGTACAAGTGGGTCTCGTTCGCGAACAGTGGATTGAGGCCTTGAGAAATTACACTTCAAAATCATATTGTAATAAAACCCTTAATTACAGATATAAATTGGCTAAATCGAACAAGATACCAAAAAAAAAACAACACGTCGAATATGTGATACTCCTTTGAGTAAACTGGAGTTCGGCTAATATTTTAAGATTTAACAATTATGTCAACTTGCAAAAAAATACAGCGAACCTTATATTCAATGTCCTAGCATTTCTAAGTCATGAAAAACGTGATTCAGTATAATAGTGTAACGAATGGAGACTCATTAAAAACAAAAACAGTTTCACTTCATATCAGTATAATTCAATGACTGACAACGTCGTCTTATTTTAACGTGTTTTTAATTGGCAAGTAAATTTATACTTTGCGTCACAGCCAATGAAGTGCTCATGATCATCATCATTAGGTATTGTGCCTGCTGGCGTAGGTGATCATACCTCTCCACAGCTCTCTGTCTACAGTATTATGTATCAAGATCGTTGTTCTTTTCCTGCCGTGACAGGTTGTCAAACTGTCTAATATCTTCTCACTTTGTCGCCCTCTGTCTCTGTTGCCTTCAATTTTTCCTGTTGTGACTATGTTCTCCAAACCTACCTGTCTCATGAAGTGGCCAAAAAAATTCAGATTGTCTTTTTCTTATAATATTGATTAAGGTCCGTTTCGCATTTGACTCTTTCAATACTTCCACATTAGTTTTTCTGGCAGCTCATGGTATTCTCAACATTCTTCTGTAGAATCACATCTCTGGTGCTTCTAATTTCCCAATTTCCAGTTTGTATATTTTCCAAGACTCAAGACGCATCCATATGTTATTATATTAGTTATATTGCACTGCAGAACTCTCTTTCTCACCTCTAATGACAATGTCATATTACACAATATATTTTTCATTTTCTTGTGTGTGGTTTTTGCCTGCCCTATTCTGCTTCGTAATGAAGTGCTAGAGAGGAAAACAAATAATAAACAAATAATGAGTATTTCCCCATCATCAACCGGGACTGCCTGACAGACTGAACTGTACTTAAACAAATGGCATATTACGTACATTCACAAAACCTTTATATATGTATACATTATAGAGAACATGTTTTAATATAATTACATTTTTAAAGTGCAAAAAATAGTTTAATAGGTTCATGGAGATATTCAAGTTGGATCGAAAAGATCTTTTCGCTGTAACAAGTAGTTTTGGAGAATTATAATTCCAATTGAGTAACATGAAATATGGAATGAACTATAGTAACTTTTCTATACACTAGTAAATCTCTGCCATATGATATTCATATCTTCTCAGGTGAATTCAAACGTATACAGTATCAAAATAATAGCCAGATGTGAAATACGCCTTCGATTTTGGAGAGTGGATTTCTTAAAATAACAACATGCTTCTCACTTCGTTTTGTCTTATCTGTTAAAAAATATAACGTATATTTTTTCAAAGTTTTATCCTTAATCTGATTTGAAAATATTTTTATTTATCAACCTGTTTACGCATTCTGTACAAGCCTGAGCCTCCACAATGGACCGCAAAGGGCGGAGGACAATTGCATTTCCACTTGACATTCTTCTTGGAGGTAACTAGAGGTTTATTGTCGCTATGAGCAATGCTGTAGTTACAGTTTCCATATAGCGTATTTTCCCAATCTTTGCGCTCATGTCGCTTCTCTATAGCGCAGTGTTGTACGCATTATGTTAATCTTACGTGACAGGAGACGTGCTCAAGATTCTTGATGCTCGTGTCCTTGGTACGGGAGATCCGGCAAGAGCTTAATTCATACGATGTCTTGCTCTGTCGGGACCGAGAGCTGCAATTCCTTAATCTTGTTTGTCATGTGCGAAAAAAATATCCAATCTTGTCATTCTGACTGGCACGGACACAATCCATAAAGTGTTAGCCAGATTGCTTTCCCCGAGCAATCGTTGGTCCGCAAGAGAACAATGGGAAACCATATGCACCACCTTAATTATGTCAAAATAAAAACAGACCAAAAATGTAGTAAAAAATGTTTTCACATTAAACAGATAATTATTAAATTCAAACAATTTTACTGGTATATACAAAGTAGTATTGTTAATATCAATATTTGTTTTGTTACTCACTATCTCTTCCCTTCTCAACAACTGGCAAACGTTTTCACGTAAACTCCCACGTAATTGATTGTTGACAAAATGTATGACACGACCGTACATGAACGGTCTACATAGGTACAACAGATCAATCATGTGACATAAGTCAAACATAAAATCGAAACTGATAAATATGTGATTGATTAGTTTGACAGTGAACTAGATGTTCAGTAACCTGTTCAATGACTTCTATCAGACAAGATGTAACTACGAGAACATCACAAGTGTTATATATATATTTCCACAATATTTTTCTCACCAAGTAGACTAATGTTGATCGGCTCCTTGAAACCCTGTTTGATAAAACACACGATGCTAATAATATTGGTGATAACTCCAAAAATGTCAATTATTTGACATATTCCACTGTAGATAACAATAGTAAACATTCTGGCATCTCCATAGTCGATGTCATGTTCTGAGGTATCAAGGTTTGGAGTAGAAGAATTGTCGGTTTTCATCATCTCTATTTTAAAAATGAACACATTCTAGAGAATATAGAAAACTACTCTTAATATTTTAATGTTTCCTTCCGTTTGTTTAGTCAGATATGTAGTTGTACATATTCTATTCGTACTTATTGTGAATTAAAAAAAATAATATTTCTTCTCACTTCAATTAGATCGGGCAAAAAGTCCAAGCACTGATTTGACTACTGAAACTTCTTCTTCTTCTTCAGCGTACATTCTCAAACTCATGCTGAATTCTCTTGTAGCAGGACCATTGTCCTACTAGATTTCCAGCTGGATGTTGTCCAGAGAATGGAAATGCGTTGTGTCGCCGTTTTATTTGCGCAAATGGCCCGACACATCCGTCTTCGGCGGAACTTCTGAAACACAATGTATGTTTTTTATTTTGATGCATGTGAATTACGAGCAATATAGCATTTGTATAATATTGTGCAATTGTTAGTTTTATCAAGATCTGTACTTAAGGCACATAATACTCAATGCCATTCAATGCTTTAAGAAGCATTTTTATTCTACTCAGAAGGAGTAAAGCATGCCCCCACCCCACAGATTCGTTTTGTTTGAAATTTAGTTCGAGCAAAGATAGTCACGCATTGTATGCTGGTCTGTTGTACGTAATATTACCTTCTTTTTTTCCCGCCATTGGACGGCTTCGTGTGAATCGAGAAACTCAACAATCAAAACATGTCCTTAGCAACAAACTATGTCTAGAGTCATCGATTGTTGTGTATATAATCATTAACATATTCTAATATTGTTTGACTACTGTATTAAATGTGTTAGGTGAATGTTATTTGTAACGATATAATTTAAAACAGCGACTACTATTTTTATGTGCCATTCATAAATTTTATAATTGCAAGAAGAAGGTAAGTTTGCTGAAAATTACTGTATTCTTGAACAACATAACAAAGACACATATTTCGTACGTTTTTATAACAATATGATACTATTAAACCCATATTAATTAATTTTCCATCTGCTGATGATATGGAAATAAAGAATTCCATGTTTCCAATAACGATAATATTTTTTGTTTCAGCCTTCTTATCGGAAAATATATCAATAGGTCTATTGACTGCCCTACTAACCTACTTCAATCAAATATTGGAACTTTCATCCATCTTGCTCTTTGTAAATACGAATTTTAATAAAGAGTATAATTTTGAAATGTGTTTGTAATATGTTCATTGGACAATATTGACAGTTGTGCAGAAATGTGTTTGTGATATGTTCATTGGACAATATTGACAGTTGTGCAGAAATGTAACATCAATAATTAATAAAACACTGACTACAGCCTGGAATATTATATGACCAACAATAAACTTTCAATCAGTGAAATATTTATGTGTTTAATTGCGATTATGTTTAGCACTATCGTAATATTCTGCATATTATTTTTAATTCTGGACTATGAGCCCAAATAAGAACTAGAACATACGAATATTGGATAACTCTAAGGACATTCTACTTCTATGTTAATGATGGAAGGCCTATAGTACATGATTAATTTATACACTTTGATATGAATATTGTATTTATGTACCCGCATAATTTGTATGCAGGTTTTAATGTTTCTACTATTAATTTATCAGATCAAAATATTATGCAACAGCTAATTTTCGATTACACGCGAATGTAACTCCAGCCATTTCCACTGTCCTAACAGTCTGTCCTGGTACCCCGCTATAAATAGGTAGTACACGTGATCTGCTAAAAATCACCCGTATGTTGGATATGACATTTGCATGAGAGAGTCCAGAATAAGGAAACACTATTGTTAATCCTCCACAATTGGAGTGTATCCTTGGATGACGGAAATTGCATACCAGGCTTCCCCACCCAACTCCAAGAATATAGATACGAGCCTGGATCTTATGGACACTCTTGCATGACATGATGTTTGGCATGATATTTGAAGCTTGTGACTCAAATTTTGGATGCTGCGGAAATGTAGAAGTCACAAAACACTGTAAGATTTATCCCTTTTTAGCAGGATGTTTCTCAAAACAATGTATACTGTTGATCAGAGTAGTGTTCTTGGTATAAGTTTCAGCAGAAACCATCTCACCACACACATGAAGTAGGAGCCAATAATTTATAATTTATAGGGATTTAAACAACCAGCACTCACATCATAACAAGTTGAAAAAGTTTAGTTTAGTACTAACAAATGATTCTTTTTTCTTTGCACGTTCTTCTACAATATATGTTTTATTTTCTGTTGTTCATGTGAATTACTTAATATTTGTGTTTCAGTCTAAAACATTGTAACCTAACCAATTGAAAAAAACAACATTTCAAACATTCAAGACTTATGCAGAAGCTGTGGAAAGAAATCGATTACAAAAAACAGTGACCTCACTACCAGAAACCAGTCCTGTGTACTCGCCATGTGAATGATATTTTCTTTAATTTTGGTTTGAATGTGAATAATGATATGTACAACACATATTTAGAAAGTATGTGCATGAATCGTATGTATAAAATTGAACATATTAATGTCAAATATTCAGAAAAATTGCTAAAGATAACACAACAAATTGGAGACAGATCTAGAAATCTTGTGTCTGATTTTAAACTTGATGTGTGTATGAATGATTGTAAGGTGTGCTTGCGTTATTCAATAAAATGTCATGGTAGCACAAAGCATTTGATTACTAGGTTCACAAATGAATTTACTACTGATATTTCTGATCTTTCAATGCATCTCAGTTAATCATTTCCTTACACGATCAGGTTGATATATCGGATGAACAACGCTTAAACATACTTAGTTCAAGCGCAAACATGACAAATATATCAACGTCTCCAATGCACAACATCAATAAACCTCATAATATGCACTGAAAGTCACGCTACCAGTGTCCATAATTGAAGAAAAAAACTGCTTACAAATTTTGTTAAGATGAAACTGAACACAGCACACACTAAAAACATAATTACTTGCAAAACTGCTGGACAGCATATTGTATTACACAAAATTATAAATCACAGAAAAAAAATCACATGAAATAAAAACTACAATAAAACTAATACAATCAAAATTTATTCACGCAGTTAAGGAACGCATATCAAGCATATCCACTGATTCGTTAGAAGTTCAACAGGCACATGAACTGAAATTAATACCCCAAAAAATCACGTGTTAACATTAGTAAAACTGCCGATTTAAAAGTACGTATACACACAGAATCAGATTTCTTATTGAAAGAATCACTAGAATTTTCACGGAGACACGAAAGAAAACATTGCACTTTTCTAAAACGTTCTGGTTTTGAGATGCCACATGAAAGATTACAAATGCAATGTGCAAAAAATACAAGAGACTGGATGAATGTTGAAATGAATGTATTTGAAAGAGATAATAGTATAACAAAGGAGGCCCCATTGGCTTACATTAATACGTTAATTTTATTTCTTTGTGTTTTCTTAGTAATTATAGTAGGGAGGGTGTGTTAACTTGACATAATGTATATATACCAGAACATCAGACTTGTGTTAAAGTGTGGGGGTGATAATGGTAAAGGAAGTATTAAAATGACAATGCAGATTGCAAACCTAGCTAAGTCTAATTTAAAACATAATACAATTCTAATAGCAATAGAAACAAATCAAAAATAAAATGTGTAATTAAAATTTATAACAAGCACACAGTTATTACAAGGTTATTCAGCTATCCAAACATCTACTCTATTTAAAAAATAATTAAAATTCGCAAATTGCATATTATAAATATGGGCTATACACGTGAAGTTCGTAATGTAAACAATATCCGTCAAGTTCTTAATGTAAAAATATCCTTGATAAAATATATCATATCAAATAGGCCTACTTAGTGTATCATTTATGAGTGTTTCATGTGAATTTTTGTCATGTAATCTATCCTATGAATTGTGTTTGTTTGTCTTTGTATGATGAAATAGTTGATTCATGATACATGTTAAATTAGCGCGTGGTTTACATTAATCATGACTGAAAAATATACAAACGAAGCATTGCAATATTAATCACATAAAAGTTTATGTACTACAATGAAAAAAAATACACATTCTAAACTCCATAGAAATATAATTTCACTACTTCCCGTGTGCTATAATTTAGTTAGATTTGGAATTACCTTGTACTTTTGAATTTGTCCTTAATTAATAAATTAAATATTGTCATATCTGCAAAAAAAGATTAGAAGATTTAAGCCAAATTAAGTTTAGCAATTTTGTTTTCTAAATTGACCATGGTTGGACAGACTGAGGTAAAATTGTCACAGTATCACCAGCAAGAGAGACTATACTTTTATTATAGAATTGAGACAAAGGTTAGTAATATTCCCTAGAAAAAAACCTCACTGTACATCATCTTCTATTTGTGTACTCAAATTCCTACAAATTAGCAGGATGTAGTCTGACGGATGTGTCTTGTCTTACACAGACATCCAAGACTTTCTTGATGACATGTTATTGTCCTCTATATATAGGCCAATATTCATCTAACATGATAACGATGATGATAATAATAATGATTATTATTTTGATAATACAATCCTGAGAGAGTGTGAGTTTATCATTCATGTTTCCTTTATCTGGTAGTGAAGTAGTATTCTCAACATCAGATGTATGTTCTCTGAGATTCTTTACAAACTAACTTTCCTTAGAGTCTGCATATTTATCATTCTATTACAATATTATGGATGTGAGTCTTGGGCAATCACCCTTATTCAAGATCATTTTCAAGTACCAATTTTAAAATATGATTTATAATTAAAAGATGCAAGATTCTAGTTTATTGTAAATTTAAAAAACGGATTTAAACTTATTTATTTTCCATTATTACTGTTACTGATTGTTACACTCCTATGTACATATCTAGTCAGTGTTTCAGTAACTCTCTTCCATAGTTACATAGTGATTTTGTAACTATGTCTTACGCTCTTATGTCCCTAGCTATTTAGTGTCTCTGTAACTTGGTGCTACTCTCTACCGTAGCTAGTGTTTGTATCACTCTTCGTGTTCTCTTCTCAAACTGTATTCATTGTAATTTTGTTCCCATTAGCACAACCTCACAATGTCTGCACATTTTTATATTTTATAAAACACCTCTATCTATTGCAACCTACATTTTTACACCATCTTTAGAATATGTTTCTACCTCTTAATATCAGAGGGCATGAGATTCCAGAAATTGGATAAGCAAATGACACTGACCAAATATCATGATGCTTCACATGTCTACAACAAATGAGTATGTCAGTCAAAGTTTAGTACAGCTCAAAATCTTTTTCTAAAAGCAAAAAAGGAAAAGAAAATAATGTATATCAACAGTTAAACTCATACCTGCAAGAGTCATTGACATAGAACAATTACAAAAGCACAACTTTAAGTCTCTAGGGTAAATTAACACAGGAAATTGCTCCATTGCAAGTAATAGCAATGGACCTACAAAACACATCACAGATGAAACATCAATGAATCTTGGACTATGATATCCGCAATGGAAAAGACAGTATAATTTGAAATACGATACTATAGACATGTCCTAGGAATCTTTCTTGAACAGAAAGACAAAATAACGCAGACATCCATAGAGCCATAAACATAGACGATTAATTGTTGAGGAAAAGGTTCTAGGAAAGAGAACACAAGGAATATTATGCTGAATAACTAGAGATCGAAGTATGGCAGTGATTGATAATTGACTATTTACACATAACTGATTTACTTACAAAGTGATAGAACAACGATCTACAAAAACATGTCACATATATAGAATATATACGTCATATAGAATACTTCAGTCCAAAAAAATTTGCCGTGGTTTCTTTTATATATTTAGTTATAGGAAAGGAATATACCCGGTAATGCTAGATAGTATCATATTAATTCCATTAACAAACATGCCTATAGATAAGGGAGTGGTTTGTGATGTTCAAAGCCGTCCCTTAGCAATCACAAACATAGCTTTTAGTACTAGATACCTAGCCAAAATGTTTGTAGAAACCCCTCCTGTAGAGATGTATCACAAAAAGGTCCTCAAATTGCCCGTCAAATAGTGTAATTTACTGTAGAAAAACATTTAATAAACAATTACGGTGAAACCCCCTCCTCAAGGTAATCATGTCTACGGCCCTGTTAACACAACATTGTGATGTCTGCATGACTGTCTGTCATGTTTCTTATTAATACTTCAACAGATAACTTTCTCATTATTTTATTGCTGTTTCATATATAGAATATTTTTACAAAAATTCATGCAATTACATGGTAAGTTTTCATTTCTGCACTCAAGATTAGAAACAGACCGTACATTGAATCGTATTTACAGAAGTAGTAGTTTGTTAGCAAATTTCCCATTACAGTATCTTAAAAACTATAACGTATGCCGCAGTGAAACTGTACACAATTACAGATATACGTATGTTTGTAATAATATTGCAGTGTTTTTAGTACACATTGTGTTTGTTAAGTTAACAACATCATGTTTTCTGTGCTATGTAAAACCATAGAAAGCAAAGTGATTTATTTCCACATTAAAATGAGTGGCGTCGGTAGCAACGTTATTAACCAAAATCAAAGGGAGATTTTTGGAAAATTTACACAGTGCGTTATTCTGAGCTTTGGAGATTCAATAAGAGTTTCTTAGTATAAATTCATGCTATATATTAGAATTTTGTTGTTGCGTATTAAAATATTTATGGAGATTTATTCATGACAATTTTTTGAACTTGTTATTTAATTATCACAAATAAACCATTATTTGTGCTTACAAAAATAAAAAAAAATTAACAATATACGCTGCATGGTAGGTGTCATTAAAGTGTAGCGCTTAAACAAATTTCCGTAACATTAGTACGTTCTAACAATTTATATAAAATATATAAGATGTATACAACTTACAAATATACGTTGGTTCTTTTTTCATACATAGGGATTTATTTTCTCTTTGAATAAATGATATCTACTTAAGTTTTACCATCTGTGACTACAAATCGTTAAATGATTTATTGATCTATAGTTAAAACAGATGTATCTGTAATTTACTTTTCATCATAGATTTATATTATATTATAACTGTATTTGACAGTGACATCGAATATTGTCTATGTTTTTGGTTATCTGCCGTTGAAAATAATCACATAGAGAAGAATAAGTAATATAGTTCAATTTGTTGACAACACAAGATTAGTGTCACGGTTGTAAACACAGGAAAAAAAAAAGAAAAAAAAGAATCATGACTTCAGTTTTGTCTACATACTAATACACAGATAACATGTATAATTTAAAATTTCATATTGTGTCATATTCTTGACATATATTTGCGAGTGTTCACCAATGATTAATCTTGACAGATACATTCATGTGTATAACAACGACCAGTCTAATATATGGATTTGAGTATTCAGCAATGATCAATCGTGGCATATATTTGTAAGTGTTCAGAAATGAGCAGACTAACAAATAGATTAGAATGTTCCACACGGACAAGTCTCAGCGCATAAATTCTAGCGTCCAGCAATGATATTTCTTAAAACAAAGATGCATTCTATGTAAATTCGAGTATTCAATAATGGCCAGTCTCAACACATAAATGCGAGTATTAAGCAATGACAGTAACTCAAAAACACGTTTAGTCTCACGTATTATTTTCTTAATTGTGTACTACCAATTGTCAACAAAAGACACGTCCAAATTCATATAATCTACATCTGGAAGAGTGGCGTCGGAATAACTAGAAGAAATATGATCTGTAAACGTTTCTTATTCTCCTGCCGATTAGCAAGACGTAGTTCAGAGAAGGGAATATTTATATCTTGTGAGATCTGTGTATTTATGTCTGTTACAACCAACTTCATAATGATGAATGAGTCATTATATCGTTATACAGGATATTACATCCAATATTACATCAAAACCTCCCTACTCTACTTCTACCACATGCATGGTAGGTTACAGTGTTGCTATTCTTTACTGAACATATCTCCCGCCAAAGATGGGTATGTCGGGCCATTGACGCAAATTAGACGGTAACTCAACTCATTTTACATTCTCTGGACTACATGCTGCTGGAAATCTTGTAGGACCATTGTCTTGCTATAAGAGAGATTCAGCGGAAATTTAAGAATGAATGCTGAAGAAGAAAAACATTTATAATGAAGACGGGTCAGTCCAACTTCAACTCACTGAATATATATGCATATTCATTTAGAGAATTAGATAACATTATCAACAGTTTGTCACTGGACTTGAAAGAGTTGAAAATAATAGTAACATTATGACATTGTGACATGAAATACATATTGTAAAAGAAGATTAGGGATTTTTTAGGGTAAAGCTGTTTGTCCATATCAAATAGAGGGGTAAAGTGACATAGAGGTCTTGATGAAGTAAGATGTGTCTGGAGATGCGCAGACATCGCAGCCAATGTGTAAACAATGACAGACTGCATTCCGTCCTTCATACTCATCATCATCATCATCAGGTGCCATGCCGGGTGGCGTAGGCGGTCATGGCTCTCCACAGCTCTCTGTCCACAGTATTATGTATCAAAGTCGTTGTTGTTTCTTTGCCGTGCCAGGTTGTCAAACTGTCTAATATTTTCTCACGTTGTCGCCCTCTGTCTCTGGTGCCTTCAATCTTGCCTGTTGTGATTATGTTCTCTAAACCTGCCTGTCTCATGAAGTGGCCAAAAAAAGAAGATTGCCTTTTTCTTATATTGTTGATTAAGGTCCGTTTCGCATTTAACTCTTTTAACACCTCTACATTAGTTTTTCTGGCAGTCCATGGTATTCTCAGCATTCTTCTGTAGAACCACATCTCCGTTGCCTCCAATCTCCCACTTTCCAGTTTGTTTATTGTCCAAGACTCGCACCCATATGTTAGTATAGGGGTTATATAGCACTGCAGAACTCTCTTTCTCACCTCTAATGACAAGGTCATATTACACAGTATATTTTTCATTTTTCTGAATGTTGTTTTTGCATGTCCTATTCTGCATCTTATTTCTGTTGAACTTCTTCCATCTGCTGTAATCATTGTACCTAAATATTTGAATTGGTGGACCTGTTGTAACACTATATCATTCACTTTGATCTTGCAAGGTGTGTTATTTTGTTTCTTTGAAATAACCATTACTTCTGTTTTCTTAATATTTAGGAAGAGGCCGTTCTCGTTACTTTCTGTGACAACTACATTAATTAAATCTTGAAGGTTTCCCTCACTTTTTGCAATCAGAACAGTGTTATCCGCATATCTCAAATTATTTATGTTATGTCCTCCCACTGATATTCCTGGGATATCTACTATTGCACACAATATATTTTTATTGTATAAAGAGAACAGGTCTAACATATAACTAACTAACATGTTAAATATGTCTATGGTTCAAACTACATACATCCGTGGTTCAGACTAAAAAACAACAACAAATGTATCGCCTTGATTTTCTAAGAAACAACAACAAATGTATCGCCTTGATTTTCTAAGAAACAACAACAAATGTATCGCCTTGATTTTCTAAGAAACAACAACAAATGTATCGCCTTGATTTTCTAAGAAACAACAACAAATGTATCGCCTTGATTTTCTAAGAAACAACAACAAATGTATCGCCTTGATTTTCTAAGAAACAACAACAAATGTATCGCCTTGATTTTCTAAGTGATTTAAGTTTGATGATCTTCATTTGGAAAACCGTTAAAGAGATGAGTAGTGAAGGGGTGGGGTATTATGATATAGTTTACAATTTTCGTTGTCCTAACTAATATGTTTTTTTTCTAAGGGAAGGTTTTCATTAAATATAACCTTACATATGTGATGGTGTTTGTATTCCATTGTGATACATTACGCATCTCAAAGAAATGTTACCATGATCGTGAGAAAGGGTTATTTGGGGAAGAGAGAGAGAGAGAGAGAGAGAGAGAGAGAGAGGTATGCATAATTTTCTGCAATCATAATTGATATGATTTAATGTTATTAATTATGTCATGACAACCGTGGAGGGGTATTTCACATTTGCTAAATCAGTGTGTTGAATCTTAAGAATATTAGAGACCAATGTTAACTACTTTTTTCATTCTTAAGACGTAATGTTTAGTACCGTGTCATCCGTATGCCAACTGGTGCCTGGACGTCTAGTTCAGGGTGAAAAGACTAAAGAAACTGTCTTACCTCAGGACGTGATTGTAGATTGGAAACTGGCTTCACAGCAATGGAGCATTCCCATAAGTGCTCCGCCCTCCGTTCCAGCAGCCTTCTCAGTATTTGTAGGTTGAGTCCCAGTCAGGTGTTGATGCGTGATCTTCGAGACTTTGCAAACAAATGTTCTTTTCCTTCTCTCCCCTCTAGATACTCTCAATTCTAATATTCTTAGTATGTGTACGTTACCAGCCTCATTAACATCATCTTCATCTTGAAATAAATTTATTAATGCCTTGATCAAGTCTACTTTATCTCTTCTCAGCTGTGTGCCATCTATCGCCGCATTGCCTGCCAATAAGTCGGCTATCTGATTTCCTCTGACCCCCAGCATGCCAGGCAGTAAATCCATGTAGAAAATAGTGACCCAGTGAGTTCTGATTATACATTTTTCTATCTTGCGCAGCATACATTGAGAGTCCGATGGAATCACTGAGTCTGTTGGTGGTTGCGTCGCCAGCCAAGTGAGAGCTGCTGTCACCGCTTCTATTTCCATTTTCATACTCGATGTTGAAGTGGGGTAAGCAGCTGACTTCTCGGCTAATTTCTTGCTATTTTGGTAGGCCACGAAACCCCAACAACACCTGTTTGTTTCTTGCGTTACTGAGCCGTCTGTGTACATTATTGTATCGTGTGCCCTGGAGTGCTGCAGTATGAGTTCTTGGATCATTTCCTCTGTTCTGTTGACAGCCCAGTCGCGGCACTCTCTTCACAGCTGTATCACCACTGTTGTCAATAATTATTTTAAAATTATTTTATAATTAGTGTTTCTGTTAACAGAGACATCTGTGTATATAATTATGTCTTGTGGTGTCGAGTGTAGCTGGGCAAGTTCATGCACTGTAACCTGGGCCTGACACACATTCATTTTCGACGCGCTTTATCTAGTTGTATTCTCCGGACATGACATAAGAGGTGACTGGGGAAAGTTGGAAGAATAGTTTAATAACCTGTGACAAAATCGTCGACACTGCCTATCTTGTCTCGATTTTTTACTTTTGTCGTCTGGAAAATAGTCCCCATTGATAATGAAAAGATGAAGGATAGCGGACATAACACCATTACATAGTTCCCATTGCTGTCTCACGTGATCAACATGGCGGTGGACGACAGGAAAGGGCGGGAGAGATAATTGAGTGAGAAGCAATGGGGAGGAGGAGTTAGACGGTGATCCTTTATAAAATAAAATAAATATATATTTAAAAAATTTATATATATATGTATATAAGTTGTATAATATATATATAATAAATTATTTAATATATTATATTGTTATAATAATTTATATGTAAATATAATGAATTATAATAACTACAATAATTATAATACACACAGTAATGATATGGTAATTAATATAGTAATCATAATAAATATTATAATATATATCGTAGTACATTGTACACATAATACATTATGTATAATTCACTTAGCTTAGTGTACTATTCGTTGTCTTATTGATTTTACAAGTTTAGTATACGGGAATCCGTGCACTGAATATTATGTTGAATTTATACATAACTTATTTGAAACGAGACACATGGACAAGAGAATGGAACACTGAACAGTAAACTAAACAAAGTCACTTACATATTTTATTATCTCAATCTCATTGGCGAATCTGGATAATTTGCGCAGAACAGATTTAATTATAGAATGGCAGTGAGGACAACGTCCTTTATAGTATACGCCACATAGATAAAACGCATTCTCATCTCTATCTTTATCATTTTCGTGTCCTCTTCAGCCATTCTTCATGTTATGTATATTTCCTCTTATCCTGATGTACTTAACATTTCTTTTTTTTTTCCATTGTCCTCTGTCATGCTTTATGCCTCTCCTCTCCCTACTATATGTACGTTTTTATTCAAGTAGATTGTCTGGCTGTTGTATTTCGAATCTAAATGAAGTCTTTTTAGTCGAAAATTCACCGTCGCTGTGTCTCGTTGCTGTTATTGTTTATAAATATTTGTAACTCTTATACCTAATGTATGTTCATTCTTGAATGATTTTAAGGATGGATGAAGTTCAGAATCTGCTTCTAATTATCACTGTAATGTGCTAATTTTCAATAATGAGATTTCATTTTGATGACTTGTATGTGTGAATTGTCATGTCAAGTTCTATACCTCTACTATTGTGTGATTTCATACGTATCTTTGTGTCTTTCTTTACCTCTGTTGTGACCCTTGAAAAAAATAGACTTAAAGGTATTTCTATATTTACTACTCATGTGATAGTAGATAAAAATATTAACAGAAGAGTTTATTGATTCAAGGATAAGTCCTACACCACCCGCTATTATACTTATGCTGAAAGAACTACCACCAACTTTAAGGTCTGGTACAAATGCTAGCAACAACATAATGATCAGGTCTGGAACAAAACAAGAAATAAAAAGAGCAGAAATCATAGTAACCATCTTGGCAACTCTCTGATTGCGATTGGAAATATCATCCGATTTCATTGATGTTTTTCTCCACTTCGATGTCTTCGACAAACTAATGACCAATATTATCGTACAGATAATAACCACGATGCAGGCCGTGAACGGAATGATAAAGTTGTTGATCATAAAGGAAAGCATCTCCACGTTTTCTCTGTCTTCGGTAGAAACAAGACCAAGCAGAGTTAAGTTTCTTTCAGGCACAAATATCATGTCCAATCTATTGACGACGTACACCGGAGCTTCAGAAAATATGAGAATTATGTAAACAGACACGATGATAATACAGACTCGTCGTGACGTCACAATGTCTTTAACCTGTAAATATCAAGAAATATAAGAAAACAGTTTTGTCTGTTTAAACATTATGTATACACAATTATTTGTGCATTGTGTGATGACAACTTGTTGAATAACAAATATGAATTTATGATGAGAAGACACCAGGAAACCCGAGTTTATATTTTACTTTCAGGTACATTGCATATTCTTATTTGTAAATAATTCTATGTATTAATTTTCCAGGACTCTCGGAAGTCCGCGGAAATGAAAGAGACGCCACATTAGCGGCGACATCACTTAGTCTAGAATACTTGTTTTTGGACAAGAATGACAGATAAAGATGTTTGCATGAATATTTTCTAAATGACAACTCAAAGCTGGAAGGAAATATAATAGGACTGTTTAAATAATGATTTATTATCTCCCCTCCCATCGTGCAGAACATGAAGATTATTATGGGTGTCTTAGGTGTGCACCCAAAAAAACTACAAGAATCGTCAGCCTGTATACAAATCGCTATGTGCCAGCAGAGATCGAGCACCTTTGTATTTGCCCAGAGTGAGTCAAAGTAAATTTATAAAACTACAATTAAAATTAATTTCAGCTCCAAATTGCCGTTTCTCTTCACTTTGTTTGAAGTATAATTTTGTTCAGAGATTTCGGAATTTTCAAGAGGATTTGTTTGAGTAAGTGTCGCTGCAAGGTTCAATACCAAATGTATTGTGTATTCTTATATTGCGTCGGGGAACGTTTCCATGATTCTTGCAATCTGAAGGCATGTTGTAAGCAAAGAGGTTGATTATCTCTCAGAAGTTTTGGTTTGAATCTTAAAAACACTTAATTACAGTGGAATTCATGCGGTTATGGAATGAACCTTGAATCCTTTCCACTTTGCATACAACATTATGACACGTGACAGTGCTATTATACTTTGCCCCTATCGTACAATAGTAAATAATAAAGCCAACTATTATATGATGAGATAACGTCGGGAATGAGCTACAAGGAAAGTTACAAGGAACTTTAAAATAAACGTTACGAGGAATTGCTAAGAATTCCAGTGAAAGCCTTTACCATTTCTAAATATTTCCTGCACATAACCTCTTTTATCAACTTCCTGGTGGTTGGGTGAACCACGGAGGTAATGTTTATTTCAAACCACGAATAGAGTTGATTAGAAAACATCATTCACTGGTCATCGGGTGAATGATCTAGCATTGCAGAACCGCATATCCCTATCTCCACCGAGTAGGGTACATATTCTCAAAGCATTGAAATCTCTGAGATTTCGAGTATTCTTAGTATGAAATAAAGTTACCAAGAAATCTTCCTATTAAAGCAAAGGTTACAAAGGCTCTTTATAATTGCTGGTGTTTCGAAATAAACAAGCAAGCAAACAAATAAATACATTAAAAGGAAACACCAGGTTATTGTTTCTGTCAGCAAAGTTTTAAAGATATGAATGCTTGGTGTATTTAGTGATATGTTGATTCAATATAATTCTTACAGCTGACGCGAATTGAACTTCATTTATCCTCATGCTTCCTAATTTTATTTAGTTGTTTGAATAGTTTCAACCTGCCATATTGGACCCCAGTGATACAGTAGAACAATGAATATCATATTCTCAGCAAAGATGCGTCATACATTAATAGCCTTGTATATCTAACAATTTTTTAATAATTTTTTGCACAACAGATAGGACTCCAAATAAACGCATATAAAACGAAAATCATGAACTTTACCGACCTGACAGAATCAATTAAACTGGATGATAATATACTAGACAACGTTTCGAATTTCCTATATTTGGAAAGCAAGATAACAGACGGGGATACCAACTCAGAAATCAAGACTCCAATCGCTCTCGTCACCAACGCCTTTAATAAACTCTCCATCATCTGGAGATCGAAGATGGCAAGTAAACACATGAAACTGCGACTATTCAATGCGAGTGTGATTCCATCATAGACATATGGATGTAAAGGTTGGAAATCTACAGCAATAATGGATAAGAACTTAGTTGCCTTCGAGAATAGATGCCTCAGAAATATTACACATACTGATTGGAAAGACTTCAAATCAAACGACATACTAAGAGAGGAGACAAAACAAGAATATGTGACGAACATCATCAGAAAACGCTACTGACATACATCGGCCACGTACTTAGAATGAGGGAAGACAGAATTCTACAAGCCTCTATGTGGACACCAGACGGGGAAAGAAAACAGGGAAGACCAAAAATAACGCTCAGAAGAACATTTATGAATGAATTAAAATCAACAGGCATAAACGCACAAGACCTGTAATCCCTAGCAACTGACCGACAGGCATGAAGAACTATGACATCCGCCCTATGTTCCAAACTTGGCAAAAGAGGAACTGACTCTTTGGTTTTAATGAGATAAAGAGTTGAAACCAACTATAACAGAAAAATAGATCAAAATGCGTAGTGGATCGACTTAATTGTACTTGGGTTATCCAACATGCACCTCCTCCTCTCAACGAAGTGGCACATCACTTGCAGAAAGTACAACTAATAGTATGTACTGCATACGGCTTCGAACCCGCGACCATGTGAGTACAAAGCGAATGACTTAATCAGTAGGTCAGAGAGACGCTTGTGCATAGCTGATATCCCACATAAATATGTAGTAGCAAAGAGGAGTAATATTTAAGATTCCTTTTTTAAAAATAGTGAAATTGTTGAATTGACTTTTTCGCTCATTGATCTCATATAAATGAGATGCCTGAATATCATTGCATTCTTGTGGGTTCCACTTAGAGTCGCAACCCACAAGCTGTCAACCCATATTCTAAACTGTTAAACTCACTGTTTTTCTTGTGCCTTACTTAAGTTTCGATATAGTTTTGCCAAGATTAACGAAAGAGAACTTAAGTTAAATTAAATGTTCTATTCTAATTATTCTTCTGCGATCAAGCACTATGCACTTAGTTAAATATTGGTTATCTATAGAACATTTTAACGTGCAGAGACTACTGTAAACATGATTGTCGTGTACAGGTTATCAGTAAACCTCTTCCATCTTGTCCTAGTTTAAGATATTACTACCAATATCAAATACGGCCATTACTAGTCTAGCAGCAAAGGAATGTCGTCACATGTGCGATGATGTTTCTGAGAAAAGCTTCAACGGCTACTAAACTAGATAACATAAGAAATGAAGAAATTAAGAAAAGAGTAGGTATATAAACATCATGTTTAATATCATGTGTATTACCCCATCAAGGCCAGCACCGTGCCGTGGTGATGGGGCTTAGTTCAGCCATCAGGGGCTGGAAACTAAGACTGGTCGGGCAGTCCCATTCGAGCAGGACCATAGTCATGCCCAAGTAAGCAGTGTGCTGAAGACGGAGGCATCCAGCCAAAAGGCGCACAGATAATCAGGATGCCACGCACAAAACACAATGGAAACATGTCTGTATCTAAAAAAAGTTATGGTGCCTGCCCTGTGGCGGACGTTCAGGCAGGGACGGTGCCGGGCCCTATACCTCGAAAGGGCCCAACGTCAGTTACTGAAAGTCCTTCTCAATTGCCTCGAGGAGCCAGGAGGCAAGGGAATAGAGCTACTGGCCAAACAAACTTTAAACGACCAATAAAAATAATGCACTGGAATGCTGAGGGTGTCAACAGTAAAAGAGATGGATATAGCAAAAAATTGGAACTTGAAAATGTCCTCAGTGAAGAACAAGTTAATATATGCTGTATCCAAGAAACACACCTCAGCAGCCACATAGCCTTCAAAATCAGAGGCTACCAGTGCTACCGATCTGACCGAAAGGACAGGCGAAAGGGTGGAATTCTGACACTTGTTAAAAACAATATCAGCGCATGTCAGCTGGAAGTATATATGGAAGGGGCAGAATACCAGATGCTCCACCTAAAAACAGACAGTGCATAATTCCATCTCTTGAACTACTACTGCCCAAATGATAAACCATTGGCACTAGACACAATTCCAGATAAAGAGAGACTTATGGTGTGTGGTGACTTCAACAGCCACTCTCAGAGCTGGGGCTACGATCATATCGACAAGAGAGGTGAGGAACTTGAGAGCTGGCAGGATGAAAATAATCTCATCCTTATTAACCAGCCAGCTGACTCACCAACCTTCTACTCGAGAGCATGACACACAACCTCTACACCAGATCTGGCATTCCACTCACCAGGCCTGGAATGGAACATCACACGTGTTGTTGGAAAGCATCTTGGGGGTAGTGACCACAGACCAGTATTTCTGGAAATCCACAATGAATTTACCAAGGACAGCAGCACGCTCACTAGGTGGAACTATAAGAGGGCAGACTGGAAAATGTACCAGCATTTAACCAGTGTTCTAGCTAAGGACATGAACTTGGACAAAGACATCAATAGAGCAGTGAGTGAATTTAATAGATGTATACTACATGCTGCTAGTAAAACCATATCCAGGTGTGCACGCAAAAACTACAAACCCTACTGGAATGATGAACTGGAAAAGCTGCAAAATGAGATGGAAACATCTAGACGGCAGGCTGAGAACAGACCTAGCCAAGAACATCACAACAAATATCAGCAAAACAAGGCTAAATTTCAAAGAGCCAAGTTACAAGCCAGACGGAGTAGCTGGAAAGAAAAAAACAGAGTCGCTGAACCTAGAAAGAGATACTAGGAAATTATGGAAACTTGTAAAACAACTAAATGATGAAGGTACAGGGAGAAATACCAGGATCACACTTTATAAAGATAGAAACATTTTAACAGGTAAACATGCAGCTGATTACTTTTCAGATTCCTTTGCAGAAGACAATAACATCAAAGTCAGCCCAGACAAACAACAGGAGGTTCGAGAGAACCAGCAAAACATTGGACAAGGCGAACCTATACCTGAAGTCATGGAAGCACCAATCACAATGAGAGAACTGGAGCATGCAATATCCAAATTGAAAATGAAAAAGTCCCCTGGAGCTGATGGAGTGTCCAACGAAATGATTAGAAACCTTGGAATTGCAGCAAGAGCAAAGCTACTGCAGATCTTTAACACAAGCTGGTCCACGGGTAATGTACCACAGGTGTGGAGAGAAGCAATAATGATACCACTCCTAAAATCAGGAAAAGATGGCAACACAGTCTCCAACTACAGGCCCATCAGCCTCACAAGCTGTCTATGCAAAACAATGGAACGCATTATCAATCTTAGGATGCAGTGGTACCTTGAAAGTGAAAACCTTCTGGTATCACAGCAAGCAGGTTTGAGACAGTGCTACTCTACTGAAGATCAGGCAACCTACCTCTCCCAAGAGATTGAGGATGCCTTCCAAGAAAAGAAACTGGTACTAGCAGCATGGATATACCTCAGGAAAGCATTTGATAAGGTCTGGAAAGAAAAGCTCCTAAAGAAATTGCGAAATTGCAGGGTTAGCTCAAGAATGTACAAATGGGTAAAAGCATACCTGCATAATAGAAGAGCCAGGGTACAATTAGATGGTCGCAAGAGCAAGAAAGTTCTACTGCGTCATGGAGTCCCCCAGGGAGGAGTCCTGTCGCCCACACTTTTCTTGGTTTACATCAATGACCTAGTTGCTGAACTACCACACGGGATCAAAGTGGCAATGTATGCTGACGACCTGGTGATCTGGTGCACAGAAGAACATGCGACAGTGGCCACTAAACAAATACAAAGAGCTATCGATGCCCTAACCGTATGGGCTAATAGATGGTGCGTCAGCATTAACACAGATAAGTGCAGCACTACACTTTTTACCCTCTCACCAAAACAAAAAGCCGGTCATATCAAAATAGATGGAGAGCTCTTGAAAGAAGACAAACAACCCACATACCTCGGAGTTACTTTTGATGATAAACTGACATGGAAGCAGCACATAAACAAAGCAACAACAAAAGTCAGGAGGAAGTTAGCTATCCTGAGAAAACTAAGTGGAACCACATGGGGAGCCAGTGGGAATATACTCAGTAAAGTTTACCAGCAAGGCATAAGACCACACCTGGAATATGGTTCAGCAGCATGGTGTCCTGCATCAAACACCACATTACAAGATCTAGATAAAGTGCAAAACCAGGCACTTAGAATAATGTTGGGAGCAATGAAATCAACACCCATAGCAGAGATGCAGAAAATGGGAAGAATGCAAACACTTGGCGAACGCAGAGACACAAAAGTACTAATTCAGGCAGAAAAGTTTCAGTGTATGCCAAGTCATCCAATGAAGGAAAGATTCCAAAATCTAGCAATGGGACGACTGAAAAGAAGCAGCTTTATCCATCAAGCTAAACGACTCCGCAGACAACTTACAGACCTACCTGAAGTTGACAGCCCCTTAAGGCATGTACCAGAACAAACCCCGTGGAGTGAAATGCATGGAATGCCAATATACATTCAGACCCATGTGAACGGAATACTAAGCGAGGACGAACAGAACAGTGTGCAGCGAAGGACAGTCACCCTCAGCTTCCTGGATGAGGAATATCCACAAGATATATGGGTCAGAGTATACACAGATGGGTCAGCACAGAATGCCGTGAGGAATGGAGGTGCAGGTGTATATATAGAATATCCACACAAGCCTAGAGATACAATCAGAACACCGACAGGAAAATTCTGCAATAATTATGATGCAGACTCCAGGCAATTAATGTGGCAGCTAAAAAAACTGCTGAACTCCAACTCTGACCTACAGCCTGTGGTATTCCTGACAGATGCAAGGTCATTGTTTCAAGCTCTCCAGTCTGAAAAACTAACAGACTTGAAAAAAATACTTAGCGAATTGTCTTACCAGTATAGGGTAACCATGCAGTGGATACCCTCTCACTGTGGAATACCAGGAAATGAAAAAGCAGACCAACTGGCTAAGGAAGGTGCTGCCGAAGACCAACCAGATATACCAATCACCTACCATCAGAAAAAACAGATGATCAAGTCAATAAGAAAGCCACAAACACCAACACAAGATGACTATCATATGAACAGACCAGAACAAGTTATAATTCTACGTCTCAGAACAGGACACAACCGACTCCGCAGTCACATGTATACAAAGTTCAAGATTGGCAACACAGCCATGTGTACATGTGGACAGGCAGCATAGAGTGCCAAACATATACTTCAAGAGTGTTCTGAGCATGAAACGCTGAGGCAGAAATATTGGCCAGAGAAAACAACACTGGAATCAAAACTCTATGGGACACTGTATGAACTACAAAAGACAGTGAGTTTTATTAAGAAGACAGAATTACAGATATAAACATGTTTCAAGTGAACGAAATAAGAAGAAGAAATCATGTATTAAACAATTTCACAGCCACAGAGAGCCACAGGAACAAGCTTACAAACAGCGCACAAGAAGGCCATCTCCAGAGAACTCTTCCACCCCTGACGCTGCAAGGCAAACAAGGGACACAGCGTATAGATAGAAAGATAGATTAAACAATTAAAATGGTTCGGTCACCTAACAAGAATGAACCAAAACCAATTACCAATACGATCACATATCAAAGGGAATCACAGCTTTAAAGCCAAAGGTAGACAAAAAAACGGTGAATAGACAATATAAAGATAACCTTGAACAAACGTAGACTTTATGCAACTAAGGTAACACATCTGACCTAGGACAATTGTGGCACCCATGCCTACGCTTAACGGCAAGTATGGAAACTATCAATCATCAATCACCTAGGGAAAGAAAATAGACAATATCTAACATTTTCGTCAACTCATATTGGGACCATTCTTTTTCCCCGTTTCCTTGTGGATTCCTGAATAATGTCCACCTCTTAAAATACATTCTGTAGGTTTTGTTATTATAAATTCTATCCGTTTATATAACTGACTTGTGAAGTCTATTCCATGTATGTGGCTGTGAGCCGAAAGTAAAACTTATAATATCATCTTACATCTTTACATTTCATGCATTCCGTAAGAGGCGCCTATACTCGCCCATCAACACATTTCATACAAAGAAATAATCAATAATCATTAGCTAATGAAAATCGTGATCAGTAACCAAAGTAAATTCTTATAAACATAAACATAAATTTATATTTATATTTTGCTATAAATGATTAGTGTACAGTTGCTAACAAAACAAATCATGGTTGATAAAAATACCTTTAAAGGAGCAACTATACACAGACATCTCTCCAAGGTAATTAAGGCGGTGATCCAGCTACTTAATCTAGTGAAGACCACATGCGGTTGTCCAGCTACCAGAAGGAAAACTGCCAAGGGATCAAATGGCAAATTTGTTGCATTAAACATCAGTGTGAAAAAAGTGCTTGTCAAGATGAGAGTAATAAGCGAACACATGTCAGAGATGGCCAAACCTGGAGTGAAAAAAAACAGAATTATGTTAGTTATTGACTTTAGTAAGTAGAAGAATGAACAATAATTTAGTTTATAATACTTTTATAAGTGGGGGTGGGAGGCCGTTGTAGGTCAGTGATTAGGGAAATTGTTCTCTAACCAGCTGATGCAACGTTAATTTCCAATTCAATTGGGAATATACACATATCAATAACTTATTAGGTTTTCAGAATATGGGTACCATTTCTTCTGGAATTCAAACGGGGACGGTGTAATGTTGACTACATCGCTCCTAAATATGTCAGTGATCGATTATATAAATACGGGTCTAACACTGTATACACCTCAATGGTTTGGAAAATGTTACTTTACGTTTATTACTATACTGAGAGAAAATACTCTATGTTAGTTGTATTTCTAAATATAAGATGTAGTAGATCTGTTTTTATCATAATTTATATAAGAAGTGTCCCATGTCATTGGTACAAATTAAAATGATAGCATAATTTATATAAGAGTTGCGTCCATGTCATTGGTACAAAGAAAATGTTAGTATAATTAATATACAAATTATATTCAAGTGATTGGTACAAATGACATGTTAGTATAATTAATATAAGAAGTCTAACCAAGTCATTTCTACAATTAAAATGTTAACATAATAATCATAAGAATTGTGTCCAAATTAGTGGCACAAACAAAATGTTAGCACAATTAATATAAGAAGTGTATGCAAGTCATTCGTCCAAAGAAAACAGCCACATAACGCATATTATGTTCTGCGCTATTCATCCTGTAGGAAATCTAGAACGGCAATTGTCCTGCTAGCTCGTACAATAAAGATACAGTGTGAGTTTGAGAAAGATGATAAAATAAATACAGCTAAGAATCAACAATAAGTTTCGTTTTGATAATATTATAAAACTCACTATGCAGCTGTGTTACCTTCTGGACGCAGTTATGTGTGTATAGCTTCTGGATGCAGCCATGTGTGTATAGATTCTAGACGCAGCTCTGTGTGTATAGCTTCTGGACGCAGTTATGTGTGTTAGCTTCTGGAGGCAGCTATGTGTGTTTAGCTTCTGGTAGCAGCTATGTGTGTTTAGCTTCTGGAAGCAGCTATGTGTGTTTAGCTTCTGGAAGCAGCTATGTGTGTTTAGCTTCTGGTAGCAGCTATGTGTGTATAGCTTCTGGAGGCAGCTATCTGAGTATAGATTCTAGACGCAGCTCTGTGTGTATAGCTTCTGGACACAGTTATGTGTGTTTAGCTTCTGGTAGCAGCTATGTGTATTTAGCTTCTGGTAGCAGCTATGTGTGTTTAGCTTCTGGTAGCAGCTATGTGTGTTAGCTTCTGGAAGCAGCTATGTGTGTTTAGCTTCTGGAGGCAGCTATGCGTGTATAGGAAGTTGGTTGCATATCATATTCAGTATGTAGCCATAAACTAATAATGTTTGGATTGCATTAATATTCTTGGCAGTATTTACGTTCAGTAGTTTGCGGTTGTCACCAGAGCGACCCTGATTCACGGTGCTTGCGGAGGGGTGTGAATCCACTACATTGGCAGCCACAGACGCGGACTGTACCACTCGTTACAGAGTCGCGCATACTACAATAACACATAACAAACAATTAGTAATGACGGGTATATTATAGAGTGCAATATATTTTATCTGTTGGGGATTGTTGTGTACATGCATACGTTTAGTAGAGTTTCTGCTACTTCTGGAACAGCTCAGATTCCCTGTGACATGAACCTACTGTTCGAATTGTGAAATTGTATATTAAAAAACCATAAGCTATAAAAACCCAAACAGTAATATATGTTAGCTGTGTAGTGATCATCATGTTTCTAAATTTTGATGTGGTCATCAGGGGCGAAATTAGGAATTGGGGATCGTGACGATCGCACATGACGAGAATAAATTATGTATAGGGACGTCACAGCTGAATTGAATTTGATTTACAATAGGAAGCATTGCAGTGCTAGCTCAGGGCGAAGAAATGTATCGTATTAGGGTTGGTGATTTTAGTTCGTTCCACAATTCATGTTACTAAATTTTTACGAAAGTGACCTGATGCATATAAACTATATTTTGTAGTTAGTCTTATACACAGAACGACCTTAGAAATTCATATTGTGCAAATTGATAGCTAGATTGCAAAATGCACAAAACATTTTTTGCTATATAATCTAACATATAAAAGGCGTAATCTGTCGTTCTATCTACCCGGAACGATCTATAAATAGCGAATACGTCACATAATTCCGAGCGATATCAAATCTTCTTCTTCTTCTTCTGCGATCAGTTTCCTATGATCATACGTCTATACAGGAAGGTGAGCCGCCTCCACGAATTCAGTCGTCAGCAGGAGGTCCTAACGGTTTCCCTATAGCTTTACCTTCAGATCTGTCTCTTGGCTCCATATCATCGACGAGTGGGTATGCCTGCAGACTCTGTTCTGGAGTCTGGGGATCCTTTTGACATGGACATTTGTCAGTTTGGACAGCCTTAATTTTGTGGAGATGTGCTTGTAGTTTGCAGTGTCTTGTGCGGAGTTTAAAAATTGTGGTTTGTTGTGACCTGATTAGCTTTAGAATAGGTGACATCTCCACGTCCTGTGGAGAGTTACTGCCTGTTCTCTGATTCCATGTATGTTTGTATTTTCTTTTAATGAGAGTTTTTGCTTCAGTCAGTGATATTCTGTGCTGGAATTGTTCCTTATTGCACCTGCTTTGTCAGTCTGTCAGCTGCTTAATTTCCTGCTATTCCACAGTGTGCAAGGTTCCACTGCAGCACAACTTTATCGTTAGCAGACAGTCGATTTAGAAGTTCTACAGTTGTTTTTGTTAGGAGATCTTTAGATTCATTTTGGTATATCTGTAGTACTGACATGCAGTCACACAAGAAGACTATGTTAGCTAATTTGAGCCTCTGTTCCTCTAGAGTCATTGATGCTTCTAAGATTGCTTGTAGTTACTGCATGATTTGCTATGTAGGAGTGCAGGGAGGTTTTCTATGGGCTATGGAAATAACGGTCGCTTTGCCATGGCAGACGCCGCGACATGTACAGGAAGAATTTTGATTGTACCTCCGAAAGAAAAAAATTGTGCCCCAACCACTGATTGAACCCGCACCTCAATGGTCTGAGAATGTCGTTCTAACCACACGGCCATGCGCTCGCTAACTGAGCGAATTAACAACGCTAAAGACAGAGAGTTGTGGAGAAGCATGATCAATATCGGCACGCTGAGCAGTTTTTACTGATTTGGCAGGCTGATTTAAAACGCTAAATGCATTTGCCACAAACTCATAGAAATGACACTGTGAGCTGTCACATGCAAGAAATAAACCACGACGTTAACCAGTGATAAAGTGTGATAGGTAAATTCTGTGGTTTGGGTGCAATGCGCTCTCAAATGAACGGAAAGAGACTTGAGACATGTGGAGAGATATTCATAGTGTCTCTTATAATAATGAACATGAAATATGGCATCGTGATACTCATCTAGATCTGGGGGCCATACTCGTAAACACGAAACATTTAAGAAAAGGTATTACAATTTATCAACTGCCAGTTGTAGTTCCATTCTGAGTGATTAACCTTTAATCTGTCCGGTCAACAGTGATGTTACAGCAGTGTTCCACCTCCCCCCCCCCCCAACTAGATCTAGGGTTTTAACAGATGTCTATGGTGTGACAATTATAGTGAGATTACCTTAATCTGGATTACATTTATGAAATCGCCCTTAGGAAATCAGAAAGTGACCTGTTGTATTATGTACAAAATCTAGGATTATTTAATACATTTCTCGTGCACAATGTAGGGTTATTTAAAAACGTAAGTGGTAACAGTGCCAGGGAACGTAAGAGGGACACTTTTCGTTTAGATATAACAATACCCTTGCGTGAAGGAATGAGTGTTTCATTTTCCCTTCCCCAACCACGACTAAAAATGTCAACAATTAAGGGACTTCGTCACGTAGTTATGTCTTCGTATTCTTCATCTGTGTTTTCTCTATGATAACTCACACGAGAGTTAGTGTGATTGTCTCAAGGGAGTAAATAGCAGTTGTACTGCTGACTTCACGGCGGAGCCTCTACATTTTGCGCCTTCGGGCTCAGCACATCCGTTTTAGACATAATTTTAATTCGGTTGATCTTCTCTAGCCTATGACAGCTTTCCTATCTGTTGCCATGCGATATATTTGTATCGACTCTTCGCCGTGACGGCTTATTACCCGCTGTGGCCTTGGACATTACAGACCAAAAACGTGTTCCTGGGTGAGTCTCCGTGGATGAGGTAATCATAGATGTAATCCTTGTGTCGACTACGTCTATCTCGCATAGGTGTTCACCTGCTTGTGAACTTACCTAACGCAACTAGATGCATTGTCGCTGTGTCATGTGTGTCCTGTGCCATAGAAGCAGTCTTTTTTCAGAATGCATAAGCAGGATATACTTGCAGGATCTTGATTTTCAGCTGATCGTGGGCCACAAAATAGCAAATCTAAATCCTTTGCGGGTGCATTTTAATTATGCCAAAATAAAAACAAACAAAAAAATTTAGCCAAACATATTGTACGTAAGATTTTGTTTTTAAAATGGATAAGATAATTGTAAAATTCCAACAAAATTTACTGTTGTATACAAAGTAGTTGACATCAAAATGTGATTTGTTACCCACAATCTCTCGCCGTCTCAACAACTGGCAACCGTTTTCAGAAATCTCCCTCTTAATTGTTTACAACATTTATAGCAGTCCCTTACATAACCGGTCTCCAGTAAGACCGTAGATATGTGATTGCTTACTACGGCAGTGACCTAGATGTCAAGTAACCTGTTCAATGACTTCTATCAGACAAGATATGTAACTACGAGAACATCACAAGTGCTATCTATATATTTCTACTATATTTTTCTCACCAAGTAGACTAATGTTGATCGGATCCTTGAAGCCCTGTTTGATAAAACACACGATGCTAATAATATTGGTAACAACTCCAAAAATATCAATTATTTGACATGTTCCAGTGTAGATAACAAAAATGTAAATTCTAATAGTTTCATGGTCGATGTCATGTCCTGAGGTCCCAAGGTTTGGAGTAGACGAATTGTCGGTTTTCAACATCTCTATTTTAAGGAAATATAACACAAACACTCTGGAGTCTATAGAAAATTACTCATAATATAATATTTCCTTTAGTTTTCGTAGTCAGGTATGAAGTTGTACTTGTTTCATTCACACTTTATATGATATTGGATCCAATAATGTTACTTCTCACTTCAATTGGAATGGTCAAAAGCAAAAGTCCAAGCAGTGATTTGACTACTGAATGTGTTTGTTTTGATGCACATGAATTATGAGCAATATAGAAGTTGTGTCAATTTGTGCAATTTTTATTTTTATTCAAGATCTGTGTTTAATGTACAAAATATTCAGTGGCACTCAATACTGTAAGAAACATCTTTCTTCTACTAAGATGGAGTAAAATCTGCGGTTAGTGTGCATTGGAAATTCAATAAGAAGTTTTTATTACTATAAATTTAAGCTATATTTTAGGACTTTGTTATTAAGTATTGAAATATTTATGAAAATGTATATCATAGCAAATTTGTACACTTATTACTTGATAATTTGTAATTATCACGAATAAGCTGTTACTTATATTTAATTTTTTCCCCTCAAAATGACAATATGCTCTGTATGGCAGGTGTCATCATAGTGTACTGCTTAAACAAACTTCCTTAACAATAGTACGTTTACAAAACTTATATCAAATATAGAAATTATATATATATATCATATAAATTTACATCGAGTTATTTTTTCATAAACATGGAATTAGTCTTGTCTTTGAGTAAATGATATCTACTTAAGAGATACCATCCGGTGACTACAAATCTGTCCATGATTTTCTAATCTATAGTTAAAACACTGCATCTGTAATTTATATATATATGTATTATAACTGTATTTCTCAGTAAAATCGAATATTATCTATGTTTACTGTAATCTGCCGATGAAAATAATCACACTGAGAAGAATAAGTAACATAGTTCAATATGTTGCCAATACAAGATTAGTGTCACAGCTATAAACAAAGGCAAAGAAAAAGTACAGTGACCTCAGTTTTGTGCACATATTAATATATAGCAAACATGTACAGTTATAATCTCTAATTATGTAGGAAAATGTAAACATATCTACGTGCTGTAAGTGAATTAGAAACGATAATGACTACATATGTATTGACTTTAATTTGCGAGTGTTCAGCAATGATTCATCTGTACACGTACATTCAAATGTATTGAAACGATCAGTCTAACATATAGATTTGAGTATTCAGCAATTATCAGTTGTTACATATGTATGCTAGTGTTCAGAAATGAGCAGCCTTAACATATCGATTAGAATATTCAACAATGACAAGTCTAAGCACATAGATTCTAGCCGTCAGCAATGATCATACTTAACACAGAGATGCATTCTATGTGCAATCAAGTATTCAACAATAACCGCTCTCAAAGCACAGATGCGAGTATTCAACAATGACCAGTTATCAAAACATAGATTCGAACATTCAACAATGATCAGTTATCAAAACATAGATTCGAGTATTCAACAATGACCAGTTCTCAAAACATAGATTCGAGCATTAAACAATGACCAGTTCTCAAAACATAGATTCGAGCATTCAACAATGACCAGTCCTCAAAACATTTGAATCGAGCATTCAACAATGACCAGTCGAACACATAGATGTTAGTGTTCAGCCATAACCAGTCTCAACACATAGATACGAGTATTCAGCCGTAACCAGTACCAACACATAGATGCGAGTATTCATCAATGACACCGACCCAAAAACCTTTCGTATCACATTTTATATTCTTAATTGCGTACTACCTATTCTCAATAAATGACAAGTCAAAATTCATATAATATGGGAGGGCGAATAGAAATGTTGTGCCTCCAGACCCATAACTTTAACAAAAACGCTCCGAGCCACATGACAATGATATGAAAATAATCTCCAAGGAAGTGACCACTGGGACATGTAATGTCATGCGCCTGGAACATAAGATGGGCATGCATGGATAAGCAGACATGAAATGTCAACGTGTATGGAAACACGATTGAAGCAACGTGCAAATGATTGAATTCCTGGTGGCGCAAGTTTGTGCATCGAAGAATGACTTCGGTATATGATGTTGCCTGTGTGAATGTAAGTACTGTCAGGAGGTGGGCAAGGACTTAAAAGATGTCCATCCAACGATGTCGAGCCTGCACGACCAGAGGCGCAGCGAACGTCCGATCCCAAACATGATGCACAGCACCAAGATCGAGTGGACCAACTGACTTGTGCCAATCGCCGTGTCAATCACAAATATATCGCCATAATGCTTAGGATTTCGAATGAGCGAGTCCATCATATTATCCATGCCTTGCTTGGGTATAGGAAAGTGTGTGCGAGATGGGTCCCTCTGACTCTCACACCGGAAATGAAACAGGTGACAGCAGGCGTTTCAGGAGCTTCTGACGCGATATGAACAGGAAGGTAATGCCTTTATCTGAAGAATTGTCACTGGCGACGAGTCATGGGCACATCATTATGACTCCGAAAACAAACGCCAGTCCATGGTGTTCAGGCATAAGAACTCATCGTCACCAAAAAAGTTCCAGGTTGTCGCTTCGGCGTGAAAAGTGTTCATGACCATCTTTTGGGACTACGTAGTTCACATAGAATTATTAAAGTGCGGTAATACCGTCAACTCCGTTCTCTATGTGACAAACCTGATGAAACTCCGAATACCATTGCTACGATCTCGTGCGAGCAAATCTTCAAATCTTCAGCACGACAATTCTCGCCCACACACGAGTCGACACACAGGGGCTGCATTGGAGCGTCCCAAATTTGATGACATTTACCACACCCGTCGTACAGCCTTGATCTGGCACCTTGTGACTTTTTCTCTTTTCAAAGTTGAATGAAACAGCTCAAGGGACACCGTTACGCTTCTGACGAGGAGGTGCAATCAGCTGTGCGTACCTGATTTCGGGAGTAAAAGTCTGATTTCTTCCTCGACGGGATAAAACACCTAGTCCGACGTTGGCTTTTGTGCACTAACCGGAATGGGGATTATGTTGGGAAAAAAATAATTAAACTTCACAGATAAGAATATTCCAAACTATCAGAAAATGTAAAGTTCATATGTGTATCTTGAATATTAATAAAGTTATCACTAATGAGGAAAACATTTCAATTCGTCCTCGTACATCTGGAAGAACTGAGTCGAAATAACTAGAAGAAATATGATCTTCCAAACAGCCTTAGTTTACTTCCACGACATGCATGGTAGATAGCAGTGTTGCTATTCTTTCCTTATTCAACATTTATAATGAAGACGATTCGACCCAACTTCAACTCACCGAATAAATATGCATATTTATTTAGACAATTAGATAGCATTATCAACAGTTTGTCACTGGACTTGAAACAGTTGAAAATAATAGCAACACTCTGACATGAAATGCATTTTGTAAAAGACGACTAGGGATTTTTTAGGTTAATGATGGTTGTTCCTATTCAATACAACGGTAAAGTGACATAAAAGACGTGATGAAATGGGATGTGTCTGGAAATGCGCAAACATCGCAGCCAATGTGTAAACAATGACAAATAGCATTTCGTGCCTCAGATTACACCCTCCTAATCTGCAGGAGTTTGAGAAAGAACACAACAGATAGAGAGTATAATTATCTGCCGTCTAACATCAGTTTGGTTCATAGAAACAGAAAGGAGTAAGACAAGGATTCTCTGTCTTCGAACATTGAACGGAAAGTGGGGTATTATGATATAGTATACAATTTTCGTTGTACTAATAAGTCCTATTTTTCTAAAGGAAGGTTACGATCCTATTCAGCCTTACATAAGATGGTTTCTTTATTCCCTTGTGTAACAATACACATCACAAAGAAATGTTACCTTAATCGTGAGAAGGGGTTATGATGCGGAGGGGGAGGGGGGGAGGAAGAAGAAGAAAAAGAGAGAGCTTTGCCTAATTTTCAGCAATCATACTTGTAGGATTAGGATTTAATGTTCGTAATTCTTACCGTAATAATTAAAACCGTGGCGGTAAGTTAACAATGGATAAATCAGTGTGTTTCATTTAAGAATATAAGAGACCAATGCAGACTACTTTCTTCATTCTTATGGCTTTATATATAGGATCGAGTCATCCGTGTGCCAACTGCTGCCTGGACTTGTAGTTCAGGGTGAAAAGAATAAAGCAACTGTTTATTTTCAGACATGACATACGGGGTGACTGGGGAAAGTTGGGAGAATAGTCTGACAACCTGTAACAAAATCGTTGACACTGCATATCGTGTCTCGATATCTGACGTTTGTCGTCTGCCAAATAGTCTCTATTGATAAGAGGGCTAAGAGATGGACATTACACTGTTATATATTTCCTATTGTCAACGAAACATTGGCGCTGACAGCAGCCCAGCAGAGAAAACTTATAACTTGTGAGATGAAATGCATGATAAAAGTCACAAGAGTGACAAGAGCAGATAAGATGAGAAATGATTAAATCAGGTGAATAATCGGGATAAGTCCATGCACAGAATACACCGAGAAACAACATATAACATGCTATGGACTCCATGAGAATGAACCATACCAACTACCAACAAGAAAATACACCATAAGAAGATCCGGACACATGACCAGAGGCAGATCTAGATCTAAATGAATAGTAAACATCAAGACAACACTGAACAAATACGGATTCAACACAGCCAAGGTGACACATCTGATCTTAGATAAACAACTAAAGGTCCTAGTCACTACTACTATGCTTAACTGCATGTGTGGATATTCTGACCTGGAGATAGACAATATACTAAGAAATGCGAACATTACAGTTGCATATTTCTCTTTGCCGACGAAGAGATAAAGTCCAGCGGATATTACACCGTTTTATTGTTCCCATTGTTGGCTCACGTGATCAACATGGCGTGGACGACAATGATAATTCTGTCATGTGCTAACTAGCAATTGTTGAAGCAAGAAAATGTTATAAAAAAACTGTGTTTTCTGTACCATTGTGATATATTTCGCTGACATATTATCATCTTTTATCTACAAAAGCGCGTTAACGTTTGCTGATGTGTGATTTGTGCGTGTGAACTATGAAATTACCTATATTGTTAGTTTGACGCAATCGTTCGAAAAATGCTGATCGACGATGGTTTTCATTGTGTATTCCAGACATATGATGTTCGCTAGTTTCGGGAGGGCAATTCATCTATGAGAAGGCCATTATAAAATCAAACCACTGCTGTTGGAGATCAAGCTTTTTATTAGCCAGTCTAGAGGAGAATACCATAAACAAACCGGCAAAAAGCATGTGGGAAACTACTGCAGTATTATCTCTAGATTACATTATGTTTCGACCTGACTCAGATAACATGCCAGTTCCCATACGAAAGTCCATCAATTGTAAGTCAATCAAGATTGTAACCTGGACCATTTGGCCACTGATAGACTTAGGAAAATTAGATAATATAAAGCAGGAAATGAGCAGAATGAATATCAACATACTAGGTCTATGTGAGATGAAATGGCTGGGAGCAGGTAGCATAGTATAAAACGATTTTATAAACATATATTCAGGAGAAGAGCAACACAGGAACGGCGTAGGAGTAATATTTTATAAACAGAGTGTGAGATCTCTTATAAGATTCTGGAATATATCAGAGTATAAGTAACACAAAAGGGGGGGGGGAACTATTACTATACATATCATCCAAGTTTATGCACCAACATTACAAATTACAGAAGAAGACATACAACAATTCTACAATGATTTGAACACATCTATGAAACAATGCAAACAACACAAAGTAAATATTCGCATGAGCGATATGAATGCTAAGATAGGGGCAAAACGAAGATGTTACTGGCAAATGTGGATTAGACACCAGAAATGACAGAGGTGAGGCCATTGCAGATTGTGCCAGAAATAATAACTTGGTGGTAGGTAACACTTTTTTTTGCTCATCAACCAAGATGACTATGGACATGGAAAATCCCAGATAATAAGACACGCAATCAAACAGATTACATCATAATACATAGAAGATTTAAATATTCACTGAAGTCTATTAAGACACGATCAAGCGCTGACTGCAATAGTGATCATGATTCAGTAGTGGGAAATATTAATATTAGGTTAAAGAGATTAAAAATTGCAAGGGAAGATAACACCCATTATGTGAATATGCTGACAAAGAAAATAGAACTGCAAGAACAGTATACCATAAAAAAAACATTGAATAATACAACAAGATGAACAAAGGAATTAAACATAAATCAACAAGGCTAAATATAATTTGTTAAAGGAAAAATACAGGGAAATAGGAAAATATTTATTTACCGAGCTTATCAACAACACAAGAGACATAGAGTCGCGGAGAAACATGATCGCCAACGCAATTCAGTATGGTACTGGATTATTCAGCATTCATTCTCAAACTCTCACTGGATATCTCTTATATCAGGATCATGGTCCTATTAGATTTTCAGAATGATGTAGTCCAGAGAATGGAAATGCGTTGTGTCGCCGTTTTATTTGCGCCAATGACCCGACACATCCGTCTTCGGTGGAGTACTGGATTGATTTTTAACGAATATATGCAGGAAGTGGACATTACATTGTCACATAGTACCCATTGACGAGGAAGAGATGCTGGCCAACGGACATTACACTGTTACGTAGTCCACATTGTTGATGCAGAGATGTAGGCCAGTGGACATTACACAATTTTCATTTGTTTTCCCGAGTTCTCCATGTCAGGGAATGCTAGACGTGTCTTCATTTTAAACGTGTCAATAGATTGGGCAGAATAATGTTGAACTGGTGGACCGAGAAATGTATTTTATGCTCATAGCCGAACCTGATAATGCTGTGATATTGTATGCGCATTTGGAGACTAAACATGAATCTGTAAATTCTCCTTAACAAACATTTCCTTGAGCCATTCAACCTTATACGAGTTCAGGTGTCGTCTCAATTGCTCACTGAAGGGGATCTGTGCTTTTTTCACAAAATGTTTTCACCACCCAAAGCTATCTGTTCACAACGAACATGATTACTTAATCGAAATCATCATAGTAGCTAATCGCTAGTTTGTTAGAACGACTACATTTCAATGTATACTTCTAGCACATAGGTTCCTAAAGTGGGTGATACCGACCCCATGTGGGCGCAGTATGTTTGTGGGTGGAATAGTGGGTTCAAAAGCAATTGATAAGGGAGCGTAAAGGCGGTCAGGGGTTCGGTGGTTCCTGATAAAAAAATAAAATATATATTTAATAATTGTATATATATGTAAACGATTGTAAACTAATAGATACATGCATCCAGAACAACCTCTTTATAACGGACACCTTCCTTAAACATAGACAGTCACATATGTACTCATGGTATAAATGGAACATCTTGGAATACAAGAACCAGATAGACTTTATACTCATAAAAAAAGTAACAGGCGCACGAGTAATACCTAACATGTGTGCAGTCACTGACCATAAGGCAGTAATAATAACAGTCAAAACAAACAGAACGAAAAATAACAGGCACAAGAAAAACACAAAGCACAAAGGACAACTATATATACAGAACTTAAAAGAACTAAACATACGCGAAAAATATTTCCATGAAATTAACGAAGAAAATCGCAAATCTACCAGAAAACACCCAGCTCATAGAAGAATAATGGACATATTTAAAAATGCCATCATACAAACAGAAGTAAACATAGTAAAGTAACCCATAGCATTTATTAATGCCGTAGGGGTGTGAGATGTTAGCGATCTCACATTTCACAGGCTCTGCAAATGAGGGCGGTAGCCTTCTCCTCTCCTTCGCATTCTTTACTTCCCGGATTAATCAGGTACCCATTTAAGGCTGGGTCGACCTGGGAGCCGTTGCGATCTGAAAACATTTCCGCCTCAACTGGGGAATGAACCCAGGACCACTTATATGCGAAGCCAGTGCGCTAACCACTGCGCTAACGCGGCTCAGAAGTAAACATATGCGGATATGAAAACCATAAAGGCACGATACAAAAAAACACAGCTTGTCTGACAAGAGAGGTAAAGAACGCAACAAAAGATTTTAAAAAAATACAAGAAATGGGCAAGAAGCAAAACGCATGAAGACTATTTAGTATACAAGACAGTAAATAAGGACATCAAGAAAATCATCAAATCTGTAAACATTTAGTCATGGCAAGAATATGGAGAAAAACTTAATAAGGATAGACAAAACGCCCCAAAGATGTTCTACAAGTACAAAACATAAGACGTAAAAAATACACACATTAACAGAAATAATCAACGATGAACTCGGCAACATACTAAATAGGCCTCCAGGACATCATGAAAAGATAAAAAAAATTACTTCAATCAACTGCTAAACTTAAAGAAAGAAGAAGTGATAATAATAAATACAATGGAAGAAAACCTAGAATCAAACTTCCTGAAATCCGAAATTAAAGTGCACTAAACATGCTCCAAATAACAAATCACCAGAAATAGGCGGTGTATCTATAGAACTAATAACAATTTCTAACAGTACCAGATATCTTCTTCTTCAGCGTTCGCTCTCAGATAATCACAACGAATATTTCGTGTGATTTCCGCCGGGGAGCGTAAGGTACGTTGTGCTGCAAGTTCCACAGGAGAACTGTGATTATTTTCACCCCGGTTGGCCACTTGTGGTCAGGATGTCCGAGGTCCAGCACATCCGTTTTCGTCATTTCCTTATTTCGGGTTTGGTCCCTAGTCTGTGACAGCCTGTGTATCTGTCGCCGGGCACGCTGGTGTGTAATGCTTCTTCGCCAAGACGCTTGTCGAGCGCGTCTATCTGGCACGAGGTGCTCCACCGTCTATAAACCCATCTCGTGCAATTGGACGAACTCTGCCTGTGTCCATCGGGTACAGAACCTTTTCTCATCCGCGAGCCTGATTCCGTATGAGGAAGAACACGTCATAAGAGTTGGACCATGGCTCGTTCGCCCTCCTACCCGAGTCGTCGTTCACAGACATCGTGAACCCCTCGCACAAGTTCGAGTCTCACACCACGCGTTTGAGAGCAAGGCGTTTTCGAGCTGAGCGACCTTGTCCCAATAGCGCCTGAGCCCAACAGGTACTGAACGCTTTCTCTCTGCAAGTGCATTTCCGGTATAGGAAATCTTGACAGTAGAGTTGGGCCAGGACTGCCATCGTTGTCTCCTTCTTGCCTAAGACCATCGGGTTCGGAACCCTTTCTCTTTGCGAGCATATTTCCGGTATAGGAAGGCTCGACATTAGAGTTGGTTTAGGTCTTCTTGTTTTTCCGAGCGCCCACGATTGGGTCTGGGTCTCTGTCTATAAGGATCACAGGTAAATAGAAGCTCGTCTCGAGCTAACAGAGCTTATAGTTCCCTTTCCTAGGAAATTTGCAGTTCGCGCTGCCCTCTGGCGCTGTTCTGTTCTTTCATTGTGTCATTGTACTCATTATGACATATATTTGTTTATCTCCATGCACCCACCTTTACATGCCTTTTACATTGGCTGCCTCTTCAATGTTCTGACTGGACTAACAGGCGACCCTGTATGTCGATAGTGTCGCTCTATGTGGTGATGCAAATGGTGTCGGAGATATTGTCTGTCTCTTTTGCAGTCAAATCTCTTTCCATCTGCTTCCTCCACATTCTCGGACACGATCCCCAAATGATTTAGCCAGAATCAGCTCGAGCTGCTGTTTTCTGTTACCAGGGTACACCACGAAGAGGTACATTTGGGATCTTTGTTATCTGCAAAACCTGGGTCCGCCTAGAGCAATGCGTTCCCTTTGCACCCAGTGCCAGATATAAAGTGGCTACACATACTGTTCATTGTGATATAGAAGACACAAAAGATACCACAGGAGTGAAATACAGCGATGATTGTTCCCATCTGGAAGAAAAATGTCAGTAAGTGGGCGTGTACTAAGTATAGAGGCATATCACTCGTAAGCCACATCGAAAAAATTCCTTAGGAATATACAAGAGAGAAGGATGCGTGCATGTATAGAACCACAGCTCAACAACACACAATTGAGCTTTCAGAACAATAAAATCTGTACAGACGCACACGTTGCCCTCATACAACTTTCACAAAGAGCGATATAACATAACCAAAACTTATATTTGGCTTTCGTGAACCAAGAGAAAGCTTTTGACAAGGAGGAGAGAGAAGAAATATGGATAACACTACAGATATATGGAGTTCTCCAACATCTGATAAGCCTATGTTAGAGCACATAAGCCAATAGTAAATGAGATGTAAGCACAAGCACAGGTACATCCCATAATTTCCTAATTTCCTCTGGAGTGAGACAGCGATGTGTACTACCACCCCCACCCCTATTGTTCATAGCATATATAGATACCATCAGCAAAGTATCAAAGACAACAGAAGAATATAATTTTAAGGATAACTTAAACGAATTGCTATTTGCAGACAACTACGCACTTAGTAACATAATCAGAAAAATAACTACAAATACAAATAGACTAGATTACATCAAACATGCAAAACCTTTAATTTAAAAATAAATATAGTAAAGACAAAATTAATGAAGATAGGAACAACAGAAATAAACACCAATGCACATATATATATATATATATGTTGATTATATATATATAATCAACAGACTTCCGCCGAAGACGGATGTGTCGGACCATTGGTGCACATAAAACGGCGACACAACGCATTTCCATTCCCTGGACTACATCCTGCTGGAAATCTAGTAGGACATAGATCCAGCGAGAGTTTGAGAATGAACGCTGAAGAAGAAGAAGAATCAACAGACTTATAGAAGTGATAATCAATACAAGGTAACTGCGTTAAACGTAACAACAATTATACTTTCGTAAAACACAAGTTTATATATCAATGAGACACGACAGACTATAGCTAAAACTAGTCGGTAGTGATGCGCACACAAGAAATCATAAAAATTACAATACACAAATCATATTCAACGTTTCTACAAAAAGGTCTTTATCAAGTCCGAAACAAAACATCAAAAGACGACGATTGCAAAAATTATCACAACATCCAACGGAAATATGGAAATGAGATGCCGGAAGGTCTGAAAGTACATAAAAACGTTAATATATGAGGAAACGAAACGAAACGAACAAAAATATGAGTAAATGACAAAACAAAAAGAATAAAGACCAAGACCATACCAACCCAGTACTAGATATAAGAGTGGTCGGAGTTGAGTCGGAATTATGGTTATAGATGTCCTAACGTAGTTCAGATGCGCACCATTTCATTTCCCAAGGCCACTTTCTCCATCGATGAGGCCTTTACATGTGAATCCCGTAATGTAATTTATGTGATCGTATGTAAACGCTGTGGCAAACAGTACATCAGGGAAACCGGCCTACGATTGAGCGATCGCTTTTGTATACATCTTCATGTCATCAAGCACAGAACACCCACTCCTGTGACCACACACTTCAACGGCGATCGTCATCTTGGTGCTTTTGATATTCAGGTCACCGCCATCAGATCTTGCACCGCCGATGATAGTTATAGGTATGCTCTAGAAAATCGTCTAATTTTTAATATGTACACTCAAGCCTTTTGAACTCAATTCCGACCACTCTTATATCTAGTACTGGTTTGGTGTGGTCTTTGTCTTTATTCTTTTTGTTCCGTCATTTACTCATCTATTTGTTCGTTTCGTTTCGTTTCCACATATATTTACGTTTTTATGTACTTTCTGACCATCCGGCATCTCATTTCAGTTGGATGTTGTGATAATGTTTTCATTCGTCGTTTTTTGATGTTTTGTTTATGTCTTGATAAAGACCTTTTGGTTGAAACGTTGAATGTGATTTGTGTATTGTAATTTTTATGATTTCTTGTGTGCGCATCATTACCTAATAGTTTATAGTCTGTCGTGTCTCATTGAAGCGATATATAAACCTGCGTTTTACGTAAGTCTAATTATAGAAGTGAGAGGAGTTCACATACCAAGGAAGCAATATAACTACATACAGCAAGAGTAGCAAAGAAATACACAATAAATGTTGTAAAGCATACCAAGTCTTCAGAAACAAAAATGTAGATTTAAACACCGAAAGGTGTTTTTTTGGTTACCCTGAAAGGCAACATAGGGTTTAGTGAATATATATATATATATATATATATATATATATATATACATCATCCTTATAGGTTATGATCTATCACCCCTGTGATCTTGATAGGTTATGAGTTTATGAAGAGACGAAAGTTTAGGCAAATAGTCCGATATCGGAAATTCGAGGTGTTGGGTATCGCAGGGCAAGTATTAGGATGAGTTGAAACAGGTATTAGTGTTGAAGTTTAACTTAATTTTTTAGTGTAAACTAACAATCAATCCCTGCCACATGCAATTGTGCATCCTGACCATTCAAAATGGCAAACTACTGAATGTATTATATTGCCTAGAAAATCACCATTTATATATATAAATATATAAACAAAACTTACTAGAAACGAGACACATGGAGAAGAGGACACTGAACTAAGCTAAGTGAATTACGTATTGTATTGTGTAACTCATTCTCATTGAAGAATCTGGACAACATGCACAGAATCGATATGATTACAGAGTGTCAGTGAGGACAATGTCCTTTAAAGGACACGTCACATAGATAGAACTCCATTCTCATCTCTATCTTTATCATATTCTTATCCTCTCCAGCAAAACTTCCTATTATGTATTTTTCCTCTTATTCTACTGGACTTTTCCGTTCTTTTTCTTTTCATTTTCCTACAGCTATTTTTGAGTGTCTATTTTATACGCATCTTTGAGTTTAATTTTACGTTTGTTGTGACCCTGGAAAAAAATTGTCATGAAGGTATTTCTATATATGCTGCTCATGTGATAGTAGATAAAAATATTAACAGACGAGTTGATTGATTCAAGGATAAGTCCCACACCACCAGCTACTATACTTATGCTGAAATAATTACCACCAACTTTAAGATCTGGTACAAACGCTAGCGACAACATAATGATCACGTCTGGAACAAAACAAGAAATAAAAATAGCAGAAATCATAGTAACCATCTTGGCAACTTTCTGATTGCGATTGGAAATACTATCCGATTTCATTGACGTTTTCCTCCACTTCGATGTCCTCGACAAACTAATGACCAATATTATCGTACAGATAATAATCACGATGCATGCCGTGAACGGAATGACAAAGTTATTGATTATAAAGGAAAGTATTTCCACTTTTACTCTGTCTTCGGAAGAAACAAGTCCAATCAGAGTTATGTTTCTATTTGGATCAAATATCAAGTCCAATCTAATGACGGTGTACATTGGAGCTTCAGAAAATATGAGAATTATGTAGACAGACACGATGATTATACAGACTCGTCCTGACGTCACGATGTCTTTAACCTGTAAGTATAAAGAAATATAAGGAAAAAACTTTGTATGTTTAAACATTATGCATACACAATTATTTGTGCACTGTGTAATGACAATAAAGTGGAATAATGTAAACTAACAAATATGTATTGATGATGAAGCCAGGGAGCACGGGTTTATATTTTAATTTCAGCTACATTGCATATTATTTCTTATCTGGGAAGAATTATGTGTAATAATTTTCCTGGGCACTTGGAAGTCCGCGGAAATGGAACGACACATTTGCGGCGTCATCACGTATTCTAGAATATTAGTTTTTGGACACGAATGACAGATTCAATATAATTCTTACAGATGACTCGAATTGAATCTAATTTATCCTCATGCCTCCTACTTGAATTTAGTTAATTGAATAGACGTTTAATTAAGAATATATACAGATCAGAATTCGAGTGCTGAGATGTTATATCGAACCAATTCTTTTTTATGGATGTGAAGCATGGACTGGAAACAAAAATATTCAAAGCGAATTAGAGGCAACAGAAATGTGGTTTCTGAGAAGAATGATGAAAATACTATGGATAGCCAAGAAAACGAATGCAGAGGTTCTTATTGATGATGGCGTAAAAAGATGAATCATATCAAACATTAGGGGCAGACAGTCAATGTTTCTAGGGCATGTGCCGAGAAAAGAACACAGCTTGAGCACTTAATAACCACTGGAAAGATCAAGAGCAGAAGAGATAGGGGACGACAACGAGAAAAATTACTAGATGGACTTGTATTGTGGCAAGCTAGAAGCTCACCAACCGAGCTTATTGATAACACAAGAGACAGAGAATCGTGGAGAAACATGATCGTCTACGCCATTCGGCATGGCACTTAATTGATTGATAGATTGAATAGACGTTTCAACCTGCCATATCGATTTCATTGCTACTCGTACAAAGCGAATGACTTAATAATTAGGCCAGAGAGATCCTTTGGCAAAGTTGATATCCCACTGAGATGTGTAGTAGCATAGAAGAGAAACACTTAAAGATGTCTGGAAAAAACATGAAATTGTTTAATTTACCGTTTTGCTAGTTGATTCCACAGAAAAGAGTTCAATGAATATCAATGCATTCCAGTTGGCTCCACTTACAGTCACAAAATACAAGGTGGGAAACAGTGTACTAAGTTTCGCTCCATTTTTGCCAAGATTAACATAAGAAAACTTAGTTGAAGTAAATGTTTCTATTCTAATCATCATATCTTTTGCTGCGAGCAAGCACTATGCACTTAGTTAAATATTGCTTATGTATAGAGTAGTTTGTTTTAGGTCGCTGTAGGTTCCCCACATTTTGATTTGCAGAGACTGTTGTAAGCTTGGTTTGCAGAAACTCTGCTGTAAGCTAGATTGTCGTGTATAGGTACTCCGCAAACTTCTTCGATCTTGTCCTAGCTTTAGCTATTACTATAAATGCCAAACATGGAGTCTAGTAGCAATGGAAAGTCATCACATTTGAAATGAAGTTTCTGAGAAAAACTGTAATGGCTACTAAACTAGATAATATAAGAAAATTAAGAACTTAGAAAAAAGAGTAAGCATTATATTATGTATTAAACATATCGAAAGACAGCAAGTAAAATGGTTCAGTCACCTTACAAGAATGAACCCAAACCAAATACCAATGCGATCGCATGTCAAATGCAATCAGAGTTCAATCAATATCAATAAACCCATAACCCTTCAGGGTAGTAGGGGTACCACATTGGATGCTTCAGCACACATAGTCCCCCAGCGAATTCTATCCTCAGCGATGCGGATGAGTTTGGAAATATCTTGCCCTGTACATTCCTTGATGTTGTCTGTCCATGGCTTTATTTGTCCTCCTCTGCTTCTTCCACCCTCGACAGTTCCCTGCAGTATTGATTTTGACAAGGAATCGTGCCTGCATACATGTCCGAACCATGCTAGTTTTCGTCGTTTCACTATTGAAAGCAATGGCTCCTGGACACCTGCACACATCTCTACTTTATTTCTTACGTACACATTGGTCTTATGTTCCTTATAGGAAATTCGTAGAATTCTTCTGTAGCATTTATACTCGAAAGCCTGTAATCTTCTCTCCATGTCCGCAGTGAGTGTCCAATTCTCACAACCATACAACACAACAGAAAGCACAAGCGACCTATACAGTTTGATTTTCACTCCAACACTGATGTTGCTTTTCCAAATCACAGTTAGTCTTGACAAGGATACTAAAGCCATCTCCAGCCTTATTTTTAGTTCTGCTTTGCATTTACCATCGCTGCATATACTGGATCCGATGTATTTGAAGGTATTCACCTCCTCAAGCTTATGTCCATTCATAGTGATATTAGTCTGGTTTTCTGTGTCTGCTGTTTACCATGATGTTGCTCTTATCTGTATTGATTTCCATTCCGTACTTGCTGGTAACTTTTTCCAACTTTGATGTTAATTCTTGCAATGCTTGTTCTGACCCAGCTATAAGATCAATATCATCAGCGAAACGCAAGTTGCAAATAGGGCGACCTGCGATCGATATAGACGTGTTGTAATCATGCAATGTCTCTTGTATGATGTTCTCTAAGTATATGTTAAAAAGTACTGGGGACATCATGCATCCCTGTCGAACTCCCACAGTTGTTTTGAAGAACTCTCCAATTGTATTGTGTGACAAGACAGCACTATTTGCATTTTTGTACAGAGCTTCAATAATGTATATAATTGTGATGTCAAAATTAAATTTTCTCAGTATGTGCCACAGACCATCATGCCAAACACGATCAAAGGCCTCTGTAAAGTCAATGAAGTTCTGGTAACAATCAGAGTTAGGAGTCTGCCAAAGGCTAATGAAGAAAAGTGCTTATAGAAAACATCAAGATAACCTTGATCAAACATAGACTTTATGCAACCAAGGCACCATATCTGGTATAGGATCGACAATGCTTAATGGCAAGTGTGGAATCTGTCAACAGTCATTCACTCTGGGAGCGAACCAACGCCAAAGAACAAGAAGCGATACATCTATATTGTTGACTACGTAATGTTTTTAATTAGTTGCTCACTGACGATTTTACCTACCGCTTCAAAAACTCTATTCTACATAAACATCTTACTCTCTCCGCGTAGTAGGCTTCTTCCATAGGCATTTCACCTAGCCGAATGATAGAAAGACATAGCAAGTTGCTCCCAATTCCTGGGGAAAACAAAGCAGACAAAACGAACGAACAAACTCAACCATCCATCGATTATTGTTTAAAGAAATGGTCAATAAGCATTAGCTCAAAGAATTCTGGATCAGTAACCAAAGTAAATTTTTATAAACTTAAATCTAAATTTATATTTTGCTATAAATGATTAGCGTGCAGTTGCTAACAAAACAAATCGTGGTTGATAGAAAGAAAACCTTTAAAGGAGCAACTATACACAGACATCTCTCCAAGGTAATCAAGGCGGTAATCCAGCTACTTAATCTGGTGAAGGCTATGTGCGGATGTGCAGCTACCAGAACTAAAACTGCCAACGGATCAAATGGCAGATTTGTTGTAGTAAACATCAATGTGAATAAAGTGTTGATAATGATGAGAGCAATAAGTGAACACATGTCAGAGATAGCCAAACCTGGAATGAAGAAAATAAAAATATGTTAGACTTTAGTAAGTATAAGACAGGGATAGGAAAGATAAAATCAGATAAACGCACATTCATATACGCAGGAGATCAAAACAAAAAAGGAGTAGGATTAATTCTTGACAAAGAAACATAAAAAACATTCAAATGTTATTTAGGCATATCAGATAGAATACTAATACTAAAAATAAAAGGAAACACATAAATATAAAAATAATACAAGTAAATGCTCCAACTTCAGACATCTCTGAAGAAGATATACAATTATTTTATCAGGATTTGGAAAATGCGACGAAACACACAAAATCACACGAATGTAATCTTGTCATTTGAGACTTTAAAGCAAAGATCGGAAAAAGACAAACAATAGATGTAATTGGTGAATATGGATTAGGTAAAAGAAATGAGAGAGGCAAAAGGTTACTATAATAGGTAAACATGCATAATATGATCATAGGAAACACATGGTTTAAACAACATCCTAGACGATTGACAACTTGGAGAAGCTCAGATCATACGATGTTCAACCAGATAGTCTATATATTAATCAACAGATGATTCCGAACGACCCTATTAACAACTAAAACATTGCCAGGAGCTGATTGTAATAGTGACCATGACCCACTTTGCGGAAAAATCAGAACAAAATTAAAGAAAACAAACAGAAAAATGAAAAATATAAAACTCAACACAGACATTCTTAAAAATAATCAAGAACTTAGATACCGATACCAAATAATAATTAAGAATAGATTCAATGCAATGGCCAAAATAACTAGTGTAATCAATCAGGACATCAAAACTCGACAAGAAATGCTTGCACCTAAAATAGAAAATACCAAGAATAAATGGATAACAGAGGATATTCTGAACAAAATGGATAAACGAAGTAAAAGAAACATAATAAAAAGAAATATAAGATGATAAATAAAGAAGTAAAGCATAAATGCAATGAAGCAAAAGAGAAATGGTTTAATGAACAATATAAAGGAATAGAAAATCTTATAATAAAGACACAAAAACAGTACATAAAAAGGGTTAGCGAACTTACTGATAGAATAAAAAAAATAACACATGATGCATGAAATCTAAAAGTGGCAAAAGAAAGAAGACATTGTAAAAAGATGGACAAAGTACATAGAAGAGCTTTATGGAGATGGAAAATCAAAATTGATAGTAAATACAATATATATACATACATATATATATATATATATATATATATATATATATATACATATATTATATATATATATATATATATATATATATATATATATATATATATATATATATATATATATATATATGTAATCTAACATATAAAAGCCATAATTTGTCATTCTATCTATCCGGAACGCTCTATAAATAGCGCATGCATCAGGGAATTCCGTGTGACATTCTTATTAAAAACGATTGATAGGAACGAAATTACGTTAAAGAAACATATACCGACACTTCCAATATTCGACACGATGCGCGATGAGAGCCCCTGACCACTCAGCATGCGCACTGCACACTGAGTGTGAGGTGGATGGCCAGTTCATTGTGCGCAAATAACTAGATTGGTATTTTAAGTTACGACTTTTTAAATTTCCGAGATATTGTAATAGCATATGAAATGAAAAAGTTGGTATGTTGTCACGTGATTTGTCCACTGATTATTGTATTATACCTAATGTTATGACATCCAATCACATGAACTACTAAACAATAACATTAAACTATCCTCAAATATATGTACATATCTAAACTATGTGTAATCAAAATACGGAACGCAGATCAACTTCGGCAAGCTCAGGATCAACTTTTGCGCGTATGCAGTTGCGTTTGTGGGTCTCATCAATGGCTCACTAGACAAACCAACTATGCAGCAGAAAACCTTAGTAGATGGCATGCCTTTATATTGAGGTTATCGTCTTATAGAAGCTTCATGGCACGTCATCTATACAAACCCGCAGTCGTAACCTACGATAACAGTTACCCTGTTGTTCCGACAGGCCCGACGTTGTGCTTGAACTAGTTACGGGCACGGCGAGGATGGGTGGAACAACAAAGAAACCTGTCGCAAGGGCCAAAGTTGTGCCCTAATGTCGACGTCTGTTTCGGTGGCATTAGACTCGAAACACCGAGTCAGATGACTGCTGGAACAGAGGGCGGAATACTTATGGGAATGCCCCGCGTTCTGTGAGACCAGTTCCTAATCAAGAAGCTCAGGAAATTTTTAATGATTAGCAGTCTGATTTAAAATGCTAAATACTTTGGCCACAAACTCATACAAAATCACACTGCTAGCTATCGCAGGCAAGACATAAACCACAACGGTAACTAGTGATCAGGAGTGAGAGGTAAATTCTGTGGGGTGGGTGCAATGCGCTCTCAAATAAACAGAAAGTGAGTGGAGACACATGGAGAGATTTCATTGTTCTGCTTATAATAATAAACATGAAAATGACATCGTGATACTCAATTTGATCTTGGGACCACACTCTTAAACATGAAACGTTTAAGAAAAGTTCTTCCATATTACCAACTGCCAGTTGTAGCCTCATCCTGGATGACTAACCTTAATCTGTTCGGTTAACAGTGATGCCACAGCTGTTTTTCCCCCGACTAGATCTAGGGATAATTATAGTGAAATGTTCCGTCATCTGGGTTCAGTTTGTGAAATCTCCCTTCGGAAATCAGAACTTGATCTTTTAGCACTATGAATTTTGCCCAAAATACGGTTAAACTACCCCCCCCCCCCCCAGTAGCGATTTCCTAAAAATAAACTATAGAATTTTTTTTAAAGAGAAATATGCTTTCCTTTTTCTAGAAGCATTTCTGGCACTGACCATATCTAGATGCATTATGTATACAATCTATAACTATTTAATTTATGTTTTGGTGCACAATCAGGGGTTATATAAAAAAACGTAAGTGGTAACAGTGCTAGGGATAGTAAGAAAGATACGTTTCATTTTGATATCATAATCCTCTTTCGTGACGGCTTGAGTGTATCGCCGCCACCTTCCCCCCCCCCCCCACAACCCGGATAAAACTGTCAGCTATTCAAGGATGTCCCTACGTACTTATGTCTTCTTATAACCCACACGAGAGTTCGTGTGATTTCTTCCAGGGAGTGAATAGTAGATGTACTTCTAAATTCACAGCAATACTTTTAAATTTTGAGACTTTTGGATCCTCACATCCGGTTTAGAAATGTTTTTAATTCGGATGATCTTCCCTAGCCTGTAACAACCTTCCTACCTATGGCCAGGTGATGGATATTTATCAACTCTTCGTTGTGGCGGTTTATTACCACCGTGCCTTTGGACTTTACCATCCAAAACGTGTCCCTGAGAGACAGCCTCCGAGGAGGAGGTAATCAGAGATTTAATGCTTGCGTTGACTACGTCTATCTTGCATAGGTTTTCACCTGCCAGTGAATTGTCTAACAAAATTTGACGCATTGTCACTGTGACCCGTGACCCCTGGGTACTGAACCTTTTCTCATTTGCGAGCAAGCTTCCAGAATAGGAAATACTCAATAGTATAGTTAGGCTCGGTTACGTTCGCCCTCTTAGCCGAGTTATCGTTCACCAACATCGTAAAAACCTCGTTTAAGTCTGAGCCTCCACATTTTTCTGGAAGCACGAGGCGGGGGACAGTTACTTTTCCACTTGACATTTTTCTTGGAGGTAATTAGATGCTTGTTGTCGCTCTGAGCAATGCTGTAGTTACGATCTCCATATATCGTATTTTTCCAATCTGTATGCACATCTCGCTGCTCTATAGCGCTGTGTTGTACACAATATGTTGTTAATCTTACGTCTCAGGAGACTTGCTCACGATTCTTGATGCTTATAAGCTTGGAACGCGATATCCGGCAAGTTCAAGTCATACGCTGTCTTGATCTGATGCGATAGTATTTTGACAGTGGGGACCGAGAGCTGTAATTCCTTCATCTTGTTAGTCACGTGCAAACACATCTTTATCCTTCTCATTCTCACCTACACGGACACGATTCATAAATCGGTAGCCAGACTGCTTCGCCTGAGCATCGAAGCAGTCTATTTTCAGATTGCACAACGAGGAGGTGCTTGTAGGATCTTGGTTATCTGCTAATCATGGGTCCGCAAGGGAGCAATGCGTAACCCTTTGAACCCCTTTAATTAAGTCTAAATAAAAACAAGCAAAGAATTTATCACAAAATAATATACGCAAAAATATGTTTTAACATTAATAAGAAAGACAATTGTAAAATTCTAACAATTTCACTGATGTATACAAAGTAGTATTGTTGGCATCAGTATTGTTTTGTTACCAAATATCTCATCCTTTTTCAGAGACTTCCGGTCAAAATGATGGATAGCAACACAAGTGTTTTGTGTGTCGCCTACAGTTTTACTGGAACAATGGATATATTCGTTGTTTCCATTTAGAAGATTGTGTGGTGATGTGCTGTTATTCTCTGACCAGGAGGTTCACTCACTAAGATCTTCGCCGGTGCTAATGGAGTGCGTGCATCTGAGCTGAAGTCTTCGTGAGTGTATTCGTCGTCACACTGTTTGAAAAATGGCGGCTAATATCAAGCGGCCTAAACGAGATGGCTCAAAAAGGAAAAGTCACCGGGCTGGTGCTAGTCGAACGAGATCGAAAACAGCTAGGCTAGGAATTAAAAACGTGCGTGTTATGTTTTGGAATGTGGCCAGTGTACACAAGCGTAGACCAGAGCTAGAAAAGATGTGTTATGAGGCTGACGTCATTGCATTGCAAGAAACACAGCTAGATTAATATCAGGATAGCCGGATTTCAGTGTTTCTTCAACAGGCGACATCTTGGACAGGCAATCTTAGTACACGAGGGTTTTACTGTATGCGAGGTTGATATGTCCAAGTGGTAAAGCGACAATATCCAGTTACAGGCAGAGAGGGTCCAGAGGGTCCAGCACCCAATCATGATTGTAAATGTGTATGCGTGCAACACGAGCATTTATTTTCAGGGTTGGAAGATTCTAGGGGAAATAATGGAAAAGGAAAAGCAGATCCTTTTCTATGGTGACTTCAATGCGAAAGGTACATCATAGGGCAATAGTGTTTCGAACAAACAGGGAAGAGAACTTGAGGAGGCCCTGACAGATACGGACCTGGTGTGCCTTAACGATGGCCGTATAACAAGGATGGCAAGCAGGGATGGTGATGATAATAGCGCTATCGACCTGGCATTGGTGTCATCAGCTTCTGTGGCTATCTGCAAATGGGACGTGTTGGGGCATCATGGCAGTGACCACCTCCCATGTGTTGTTCTCTTAAAAATGAAAAAAAGTAAGCACATACGGCCAAAGGTAAGATCCTTTAAGTATGATCGCAGAGGAGTGGATGTTGTGAGCAGAATTCGACAAGACAAACGTAAGGCTCAAGTAGTGGGAAATCAGGTGTGGGATAGGCTCCCCTGGTGGAACGAAGAGGTTCAAAGGGCATGGAGCGAGAAACGGAAAGCAGTATCACTATGGCAAAGGGCAAGGAAACGTGTTGCGGCTCAGCCCATGGAGGTCGCACAATGGAAACGGAAGAAAGATATCTTAGTCCAAACATTCAAAGATATTGCAAAATCCTCAAAAACGTCAAAATGGGACGAATTTTGTCAGGAGATCACACGTGAAAAGTCACTAAAATTGTTCTGGCGGTTACACAAGTCCATGAATGGTCTGACAAGACGAGTGACCATTGCCGATTTCCAGAGCGACGATACCGTCTGGCAGAAGCCGGACGAGACAAAAGGTGCCGCATTGCTGGCACACTACACCGCACAAATTAGTCAGAGAAATGTGGAGACATATAAAAAAATCAGGAACACGATCACAGACACGTGTAAGAACTTGGTCATGGAAAACCATATGCTAATCGCAGTTGAAGAAATCAGGAAGGCACTGAAAAGTACAAAAAACACAGCACCAGGGCCAGATGGCATTAGATACGATGACATTAGTCGAAGAACGGATGAGGAGTTGGGAGAGTTGGCGGACATGTTCAATAATAGCCTTCTAAAGGGCACAGTGAAAGAAGACTAGTTGCACAGCTATTTAGTTCCACTACACAAACCTGGAAAGGACCACACCAGGATAGAAGGCTACAGAATAATAACAATGCAGAATACGATTGGCAAGTTTTGGGAAAAATGTATGGCCTGGAAGGTATCGTGTTATCTTGAAAGAAATAAGTGTTTACCAACATTGTTAGGAGGATATCGTCCAGGAAAGAAGACATGGCATAATGCAGCCATATTTGAGCAGGATGTTTTTGCGGGGTTCTATTCGCGCATAGAGACATGTGCGGTCGCAATAGACCTTGAGGATGCGTACAATAGGGTGTTATTGGATATCTTGATGCACCAGCTGTTAAATCTTGCAGTTAATCCTTTTGTCGTGCGTTGGGTTGGCACCGCGCTGATGCACAGGGTTGTAGTTCTTAAGTGTGGTAGCTGAATATCTGCACCAACTGTTATTAGTCCTGGTCTGCCACAGGGATCGCCTCTATCTCCTGTACTTTTCAATGTATACACAGTACATATCGATGGCAATCAAATGACAGGTGTTGGCAGAACGATGTCATGTGCCGATGATATCCTGGTGTATAGACAGGGCAGAAATCGAGAAGAGTGCGTCGTGGAACTACAGAAGGAGCTGGACAGCATGTCAAATTGGTGTCGAGATACGGGAGCAGTGGTTAATCCGTCTAAGGCATTCGTGACGTGGTTTTCCCTTGAACAATCACATGGTAAAGACACACATGCCACAAGTTTTGTTGTCCGGGAAAAGTTTAGAAAGAACTAGCACAATGAGATATCTGGGTGTGTTTTTTGACAGAAGCTTGAGTTTCAGGGAACATGTTGACCACATTATCATAAGGGCAGGCAAAGGCTTAGCAGCAATGAAGGTTATGGCTGCTGCACAGTGTGAGCAAAGATTGTTATTTCTTCTGTACCAGGGTTTGGTTGTGGCTGTGGTGGAACATGTACTGGCAATTCTGACTCTTAGCCAAACTCAGATCGAAAGATTGGATAGAGTCCAGAATGCAGCAATGCGTATCATTCTGGGATGCACAAGAGACACATCGACAAGAGCTATGCGATACCTACTTGACTGCCCAACAGCTGAGCATAGATTACAGTATTGTCGTGCATGGGCGTACCTTCAAATACATGCAGATAAGGAACACCCGTTGCATTCCGAAATACAGAAAGTTAAAGGCAGCAGACTCAAGAGAGGAATGTCGTGGATGGGACGTGCTGAGGATGTCATACAAAGTGTGTGCAGATTACAGGATGTGGCAGCAGGTGCGGAATGGATAAGTCTACCCACAGATTTCGTAACGTGTTTGAGAGTAGTAATATCACTTAGCAGGGAATGTAGAGAATGGTGTCCCACAGCTGTGGAGAAAGAAGTACAGGCTTTAATCAGTGAGAATACCAAAGAGGGGGATGTGATTATATACACTTATGGATCTGTAATTAGGCATGTTCGCAGTGCTTGGACCTTTACAGCTCAGTGCGCAGGTAAAACGATCAAAGAGGAAAGTGGTGCCTTTGCGGTCACTACGAGTAGTATGACCATGGAGACTATGGCGGTGACCAAGGCATTTGAGTGGCTACGCACACAGAAGGTAACACAGGTCTGCACCAGATCAACTGGCATCCTGCGCGATTGTGGCACAGGGCGATGGGGCAATGGATCGCGCTGACGTTTTGAACTCCTTAAGAGATATAACACGCGAGAGTGTTACTAATGTGGATAATGATTCTTTTTCAATGGCTAGGATTAAAGATCAGGGATTGAAATGCGGTGTTGCTAGAGGTAAACATTTTGGAGGGCGCAGAAGAATGATGGTCAACCAGCATAGGACCGGTACTGTCAGCAGAAGTGTGATAGCTGATACACTCAAGGAGAGATCTGAGCAACTATGGATGTGTCCAGTTTGCAGTGATGATGATCCGACGACTAACTAACTAACTAACTCTTCCTTTCTCAACAACTGGCAAATGTTTTCATATCCCTTTTCTCTTAATTGTTGACAAAATGTATGACAGTACATGACTGGTCTGAAGAGGTACAACAGATCAATCATGTGACATAAGCCAAGCAAAAAATCGAAACTGCTAAATATGTGATTGATTAGTTTGGCAGCGAACTAGGTGTCTAGCAACCTGTTAAATGACTTTTATCAAACAAGACATAACCACGAGAACATCACAAGTGCTATCTATATATTTCCACTATATTTTTCTCACCAAGTAGACTAATGTTGATCGGCTCCTTGAAACCCTGTTTGATAAAACACACGATGTTAATAATATTGGTGATAACTCCAAAAATGTCAATTATTTGACATATTCCACTGTAGATAACAAAGCTGAAAATTCTAGTAGTTTCATGGTCGATGTCATGTCCTGAGGCACCAAAGTCTGGAGTAGAAGAATTGTCTGTTTTCCACATCTCTATTTTAAGACAAATGAACACAAACATTCTAGAGCATATAGAAAATTACTCATAATTTAATGTTTCCTCTGGGTTTCGTAGTCAGGTATGCAGTTTTACATGTTCTATTTGTACTTATTGTGAATTTGAATCAAATAATATTACTTCTCACTTCAACTAGAATGTGCAACAGCAAAAGTCCAAGCAGTGAATTTACTAATGAAACAAAATGTATGTTTTTTTAATGCATATGAATCACGAGCAATATAATTGTATCATTTTGTGCAATTGTTAGCTTTATCAAGATCTGTATTTAAGATCTGTACACATAGTACTCAGTCACATTCAATGCTCTTAAGAAACATATTTATTCTACTCTGAATAAGCAATACATGCGTTCACTCCGTCCCATGTTTTATGTTTTGATTGACATTTAGTTCGAGCAAGGAAAAGGCCATGCATTAATTTCTGGTCTGTTTTATGCAATCTTGATTTATTTTTCCCCACTATTGGCCGGCTTTATGTAAATTGAGAAACTCGGTAAGAAAAACATGTATTTAGCAACATAATAATTTATCTTTAGAGTCATTAATTGTTGTTTATATATTATCATTAACATGTAATCTGACTTTTTGGGTTAGGCCTATTGTCATCGTATAATTCTTTAATATATTCTGTCCATGAAAGCATTATAGGTTCTTGTCTCATTAAAACTTATCCGTCCTTAGTTTTCAGACAACCGATTGATGCTGTTGATCTTTATGGTAATATTAAACCCACAATAGTTAATTTTCCATAGGCTGATGATATGGAAATGAAGAATTCCATGTCTCTAATAATGATGATCTGTTTCGTTTCAGCTCCCAGCTTCCTTGTCGGACAAGTTGTTCATTGACCTACTGTCCTACTAACTTACTGCAATCAAACATTAGAATATTCGTCCATGTTGCTTTTTTGTAAGTACGAATTTCAATAAAGACCACAACTTTGAAATGTGTTTGCGATACGATTATTGGACAAGATTGACAATTATGTAGAAATTTAACATCAATATTTAATAAAACATTCACGACAGCCTGGAATATTCTTTGACCAAAAAAAGATTATCACAGTGAATGACCTGTTTATGTTTTTAATTGAGATTATGTTGTTTAGCACTATCGTAATATTCTACGTAGTATTTTTAATTCTGGATTTTGAGCCCAAATAAGAACTAGAACATGCATATTGAGTAGCTGTAAAGAAATTCTTTCTAGGTTAATGATGGTTAGCCTATAGTACATAATTAATACATACAATTTGATATGAATATTGTATTTATGTACCCACATCATTTGTATTCAGTTCTTAATGTTTTTTACTATCAATTTATCAAATCAAAAATTATGCAACAGCTAACGTGCGAATGTAGATAATATGCGAATGTAACTTCAGCCATGATTACTGTCCTAACAGTGTGTTCTTGTACCCCGATATAAATGCGTATTATGTGATTTGCTAAAGATCACCCGTATGCTGAATGTGATAAATGCATGAGAGAGTCCAGAATCAGGGAAACATCATTGCTAGCCCTCAATAATTGGAGTGTGCACTTGGAAGACGAAAATTGCGTACCAGGCTGCCCCACCCGACTCCACAAATATGGATAAGAGCCTAGATGATATGGACACCTCTTGCATGACATGATGCTTGGCATGATATTTGAAGCTTGTGACTCACACTTTGGATGCTGCGGAAATGTAGAAGTCACAAAACATTATACGATTTATTCTGCCTAAGTAAGATGCTTCTCAAAGCAATACACACTTATAAGTTACGAAAACGGATGTCACAGCTCTCGTTATAAACTCTGTGTACATCAGATTTGCATGTAAGATGAACATTGTGGAAATGGTTCACGGATTACCCGAATTAACTGAATTAGTAGAAGCAGTCGATCAGCGGGAAATTGATAATGCGCTGAATGAGCAGAGTGACTCAGAAATGGTCAAATAAAATGAGAGTGTCAGAATGATACTGAATTGTCATAAAGTTAATAAATGTTGTCGTTTTGCATGTCTCTTTGTATATGTAGTCCTATTTAGTAGACACTAAACCTAAACTTTCATAAATTTCATAATTTTATTTTAAATGTATTCTATATTAATATTATAATAGTAATCCCATGGGATGGGAAGAGACAGGCATAAATTGCCATGGGATGGGATGGGACCGAAAAATATGTCCCATGGACCATGCTGCTAATAGCTATAGCAAAAATTAAAAACAAAATGGAGGAATGAAAATGTATAATAAGCAAACATTTACTACAAGTTCATCCAACTATTCATGCAACTAATCCATAAAAAAACATTAAAATTCAAAAATTGAATATTAGAAATATGGGCTGTACCCGTCAAGTTCTTAATGTAAAAGTATCAATGATGTACTTAGTGTGATATTTATGAATGATTCATGTGCTTCTTGTCATGTAATCCTATAAAATGTGTGTGTGTGTGTTTGTCTTTGTATGAGAACATAATTGATTGATTATAGATGTTAAATTAACTTGCGTGTTACATTAATCATGACTGAAATATCTACAAAAGAAGTACTGCAAAATTAATCATTTAAAAGTGTGTGTAGCACATTTTTTTAAATATACTAAACTCCACAGAAATCCTATTTCATTGCTTCCCATGTGCTATAATTTAGTTATATTTAGAATTATCTTGCACTGTTGAATTTGTATTGAATTTATAAATCAAATGTTGGCATATCTGCACACAAAAATAGATTAAGAGGTTTCAGCCAATTTAAGTTTAGTTTGTTTGTTTGTTTTGCGTTCGCTCCATTGTAACCATCACGGATATCCGTGCGATTTCCGCCGGGAGCGTGATTACGTTGTGCCACCGTTATGCACCTTGTAGGCCTAGCACATCCGATTTCGGCATACCTTGACAATTCGGGTGGGCTACCCTTAGCCTGTGACAGCCTCTATATCTGTCTCCAGGCACGCGTAGTGGCGACTCTTCGCCCAGACGATTTTTGCTCTCGTCTGACTCGCACGAGGTGTTCCACTGTCTATGAACTTGCCTCGTGTAATTGGACTTGCTGTGCCTGTGTTCATCGGGTACTGAACCGTTCTCATCCGTGAGCCTGGTTCCTTAAGGGGAAGAACTCAACAGAGGAGTTGGACCCTGGCTCTTTCGCCTTCTTAGCCGAGGTGTCATTCACCGACATCGTGTACCCCTTGTCCAAGTTCGAATCTTACACTACGCGTTTGAGAGCAAGGCGTTCTCGAGCTGAGCGACCATGTCCCAATAGCGCATGAGCCCATCAGGTACTGAACCCTTTCTCTCTTCAAGTGTATTTCTGGTGTAGGAAAACCTGGCAGTAGAGTTGGGCCAGGGCTAAATCGTTGTCCCTTTTGTGCCTGAGCCCATCGGGTACAGAACCCTTTCTCTTCGCGAGCATATTTCCGGTTTAGGAAGGCTCAACATTAGAGTTGGATTAGGTCTTCTTGCTTTACCAGACGCCAATGAATGGGTCTGGGTCTCTGCCTGTAAGGAACACAGGTAACTAGATGCTCGATCGAGCTGACGGAGCTTGTAGTTCCCCTTTTCTAGACACTTTTCACTTTCTATTTGCAGTTCGCGCTGCCCTCTAGCGCTGTTCTTTCTACCTTTTCATTGTTTCATTGTACTCGGAATGAAATCTATTTGTCTCTCGCCATGCATCTACCTTTACGTGCATTTTACATTGGCCGCCCCTCCAATGTTCGGACTGGACGACTAGCTTCACTGTATGTCGACAGTGTCGCTATATGTGGTGCTGCTGGTGGTGTCGGAGATATTGTCTGTCTCTTGTGCAGTCAAATCTCTTTCCATCTGCTACCTCCACATTCTCGGACACGATCCCCAAATGATTTGGCCAGAATCAGCTCGAGCTGCTGTATTTCTGTTTCCAGGGTGCACCGAGTGGAGGTACATTTGGGATCTTGGTTATCTGCTAACCCTGAGTCCTCCTAGAGCAATGCGTTCCCTTTGCACCCCTTAAGTTTAGTAATTTTGTTTTCTAAATTGACCATGGTTGGACAGACTGAGTGAAAATTATCCCAGTATCACCAGAAAGAGAAACTATACTTTTATTATAGAACTGAGTGGAAGGTTAGTAATATTACCTAGAAATAAACTAATTGTACAAGTATCTTCTTCTATTTGTGTACTCAAATTCCTGCAGATTAGAAAGATGTAGTCTGACGAACAGAATGCGACTTGCCATCATTCACAGATATCCAAGACTTTCTTGACGATATGGTACTGTTCTCTATATTAAGGCCAACAATCATCTTGCATGATAACGATGATGATAATAATAAGGATTATTATATTGATAATGCAATCACTGGAGAGTGTGAGATTACCATTCATGTTTCCTTTATCTGGTAGTGAAGTTGTACTCTCAACATCAGATTTATTTGCTCTGAGATTCTTTAAAACTAACTTTCATTAGATTCTGCAAATTTACTATTGAAATATTATGGATGTGAGTCTTGGGAAATCACCAATATTCAAGATAAATTTCAATTACCAATTTCAAAATATGATTTATAATTAAAAGATACATGATTATAGTTAATTGTAAATAAAAAAAAAAACGAATTTAAACTTATTCATTTTTCACTGTTACTGTTACTCGTTCTTACTTTCTTATGTCCCTATCTATTCAGATATTTAGTAACGCTCTTCCATAGTTACTTAGTGATTGTATTACTCTGTCTGTCTTATGTCACTAGCCATTCAGTGCCTTTGTAACTCAATGCTACTCTCTTCCATAGCTACTTTGTGTTTGTATCACTCTTTGTATTCTCTTCTGAAATTTTATTCATTGTAATTTTGTTGATATTAGCACAACCTCACACTATCTGCACATTTTCTATCAAAATATATGAAACACCTCTGTCTCCTGCAATCTACATCTTTGAATTACTTTAGAATATGTTCCCACCCTTTAATATCAGAGGACATGAGATTCCAGAAATTGGATAGGGAAATGTCACTAACCAAATATCATGAAACTTTACATGTCTACAACACGTGCTTATGTCAGTAAAAGTTTCGAAATCTTCAAAATCTTTTCCTCATAGAAAACAAAATAATAATGCATATCAACTGATGAACGCATACCTGCAATAATAATTGACATAGAACAACTACAAAATGATAACCTTAATTCTCTAAGGTAAATTAACACATGAAATACTCCAAGGCAAGTAAAAGCAATAGCCCTAAAACAACACATCACAGATGAAACATCAATGTCTCTTTGACTATGAGATCCGTAATGGAAAAAAACAATATCATTTGAAATGCAATACTATAGATACTTCATAAGAATCTTTCATGGACAGAAAGACAAACTAGAGCAGATGTTTATGAGACATGAAATAGAAGATTAGTTGTTGAGGAAAAGGTTCCAGGAAAGAGAACACACAGAATACTCTGCTGAATAACGATATATCGAAGTATGAAAATGGTAAAGAATTGACTGTTTACACAGAATAGATTTACTCACAGTGATAGAATAACGATCTACAAAAACAAGTCACGTAGAAACATAGAATACATCAGCAAAAAAAATATGCCATGGTTTCGTTTCTATTTAATAATAGGAACGGACTACACCGGGTAATGCTAAATAGTAGGCCTATCATTTTACTTCCATTAACACACAGGCCTGTAGGTAAGGGAGTGGTTTGTGATGTTCGAAGCCGTCCCTTAGCAACCACAGACATGGCTTTCAGTACTAGCAACTTAAGCCAAATTGTTCGTAAAAATACCTCCTTTAGCTATTTATTGCAAAAATATTCTCAAATTCCCCGTAAAAAAAGTGTAATGTACTGTAGAAAAACATTTCATAAACAATTACGTTGAAACCATCTCCTTAAGGTAATTAAACCTACGGCCTTGTTAACACAACATTGTGATGTCAATATGACTGTCTCTCACATTTCTATATTAAAACTTCAGCAGAATGTTTTTCTCATTATTTTATTGCTGTTTTATATATAGATTTTGTTTTTAAATCATGCAATTTCGTGCTATATTTTCATTTGTGCACTCAAGAATAGAAACAGACCATACATCGAATCCTAGAGTTACACAAGACGTAGTATATTAGCAGATTTCCCATTACAATATCTTAAAAACTATAACGAGTGCAGCAGCGAAACTGTACACAATTACAGATCTACTAATGTTTTATAATAATATTACATATTTATTAGTACACGCTGTGTGTGTATATTAGCAACAACATGTTTTCCTTGCTATGTAAAACCATAGAAACCAACGTGATTTTTTTTTCCCACACAAATTTAGCAATGTCATTGACCACAATAAAAGAGAGATAACTGAATTTTCGGAAAATTTACACAAAGTCTTATCGTGAGCTTTGGAGATTTAATAAAAGGTTATTACTATAAATTTATGCTATATATTAGGTTTTTCTGTTATGTATTAAAATATTTCTGAAAATGTATATCATGGAAACTTTGTAAACTTATCTAATTGTCACGAAAAAAGCTGTTACTTATTTTTTTTTTAAGAAAACAATTTTAAAATTGCAATACACGCGCGTGGTAGGTGTAATTTAAAAATAATGATTTTAAAATTTTTATTTTACGTTTTAACAAATTATATCAAATAAAGAAATGATATAAACATCTTACAAACTTACATGTGTTATTTATTCATAAATATATAATTTACATCGAGTTCTTTTCTCATAGATATGGAATTAATCTTCTCTTTCAGTAAATAATATCTAAGTAAGACTTATCATCCGGTGACTACAAATCTTTCCATGATTTATTAATCTATAAAACCGGTGTATCTGTAATTTATTTGTCATCATAGATTTATATTATTATAACTGTTTTTCTCAGTGAAATGGAATGTTATCTATGCTTACTGTAATGTGTCGTTGAAAATAGTCACATTGAGAAGAATAAGTAAAATAGTTAAAGTTGTTGACAGTACAAGATTAGTGTCACAGCTGTAAACCAAAGGCAAAGAAAAGGAATGGTGACTTCAGTTTTGTCTACATACTAATACACAGAAAGCCTGTATACTTTAAAATCTCTAATTATGTCATAGTCTTGACATATATTTGCGAGATTTCACCAAAGATTAATCTTTACACATAGATTCAAGTGTATAGCAACGACCAGTTTAACAAATGTATTCGAGTTTTCAGAAATGGTCAATCGTGACATAAACATTCGAGTATGAGTGTTTAGAAATGAATAGCCTTAACATATAGATTCGACTATTCAGCAATGACAATTCTTAACATATAGATGCATTCTATGTGCATTCGAGTATTCAGCAATGACCAATCTGAACACATAGATGCTAGTATTCAGCAATGACACCAACCCAAAGCACTGTTCGTCTCACGTATTATATTTTTCTTTGCGTACTACTCGTACTTATTGTAAACAAAAGACAAGACACCATTCATATAATATACATCTGAAAGTACAGGGTCGTAATAAGTAGAAGAAAAATGATATGTCACCATTTCTCATTCTCCTGCCGGTTAGCAAGACGTAGTTCTGAGAAGGGAATATTTATATCTTGTGATATCTGTGTATTTATGTTTGTCACAACCAACTTCATAATGATGAATGCGTCATTATATCGTTCTACAAGATTGGATAATCAATATTACTTCTAAATCTCCTTAGTCTACTTCTACGACATGCATGGTAGGCTACAGTCTTGCTATTCTTTCCTTATTGAACATTTCTAATGAAGATGGTTAGGCCTAACTCCAACTCACCAAATGTATATATATGTATATTTATTTAGACAATAAGATAAGTTATCAACTGTTTGTAACTGGAATTGAAAAATATGCACAAATAGCAACACTTTGACATGAAATGTATGTTGTAATAGGCGACTAAGTGTGAAGCTCATTGTTCCTATCCAATAGAACGGTAAAGTGACATAAGTCTTGATGAAATGGGATGTGTATGGAAATGCGAAAAAAACGCAGCCAAGGTGTAAACAATAACAGTCTGCATTCCGTCCGTCAGATTACATCCTCCTAATCTGCAGGAGTTTGAGAAAGAACACAACAGAAAGAAAGTATAATTATCTCCCGTCTAACATCAGATTGATCCATAGAAACAGAAAGGAGTAAGACAAGGATTCTCTGTCTTCGAACATTGAATACCTACACAGATGAGAAAGAGATAACCAGGTTCAGACTATGATTAATCTACACATGCGGTTGCGCCTCCATTAACAAGGAGGTTAATGCAGAAAACGGATGTGTCTGCGATCGGCTGAACTAAATCAGTGACACAATGCAAGTCGATTCTCTGGAATGCATCCAGATCAATGTCCTGCTGCACAAGATAACAGGGAGAGTTTGAGAATTAACTATGAATAAGAAGAACTAGTGGGTTATCTATTATAATGTAACTGTTGGTTGCGTTTTACTTTATCTGTATGACTGAAGAAAGTGCACATTTTGAATATTTAGGATTAAATATAATGTAAAGAGCAGCGCAAATCAAGAGAAGAACTTAAAAAAACTAATTAAAATGAAAAATGTTTGGTAAGGCACAAGCAAGAAAGCTAAATTACATCTGATCAGAGCAAGAATATTCGTAGTAGTAATTTATAATCGTGAAATATTTACAATTAAAAGAGTTGTGACAAAGATAGTTTTCTTAGAAAAAAGGTATATAACAAGGAAGAATATTGAAAATACAACTAACAGGGAAAAAATGAAGAAGTGTTAAGACTCATGTAACTCCGTTCATTTAAAGAACTTTGAAATCTTCACTTTATAAACAAGACGACGCGGTTGGAATTCGAACCCGCGACTTCTTTAGAAAAACACCAATGTCGTTACTGTTATGACAGGGAGGGCTGATAAATTATATTATTTGCGATAAAGTTTATGAATTTTGACCACAACAGTATTTAAAAACTAGTAAGAGATGGAATGGTTTGTTTAATAGGTGCACGGGTAGCCCACGTCGACGATAGACCAAAGACTTTTCATAAGGTAATTGGACAAAATATTCACAGATAAAATATCCAAAACAAAATATTATCAAGACAAAATATCCCCAAACAAAAAAATACCGGACAAAATATTCCAAAGACAAATTACACAGAAAATATATTAAATATATATCATATATAAATTTATTTTAAAAAATAGTATAACTATAAGATTATAACACCATTATTTTAACAAATAAAATGATGCTATATTTTACAACTTTCGTGGTCCTAAATGGCATGTAGAATTAGTATTTAATTAATTAGTATTTTTCTAAGTGAAAGATTTGATCCCTACAACCTGTATGATTGTTTCTTTTAGTTCCTTGTGTTACAACAGGCATCTCCAAAATTGTTACCTTGATCTTGAGGAGGGGTTAGGTTAGGCTAGATTTCTTTATTATGCTCATCGTACACCAGACATGTCCATGGGTGTACAGATATCTCTCAGGTTAATGACTGCTGATCGTTCCGGTTCTATGTTGGTTCAGTGCTCTTTTTGAAAGTTTTGATAGGTGTTCTCTATGGCCGTGTCTTTCAAGAGATGGGAATCAGCCACTGTCTGCTATTTAACCAGATATCTCGGTTTCATACTTTCTTTTATCACGCCGACTATTTTGTAAATAAGTATTTTAAATTTATTCTATTTTACTTACATTATATCTTATTTATTTTCACTTCTTCAGTACACTTTCCCTTTTTACATACACTATCTTCTCCCCAGTCATGATGCTCTATCTTTGTTTTCTACATCGTCCATTCGCTGTTGTCCGTCTCCCTTTTACTTTTCTTCCTATAGCAACCATGTATGTCTCTATGTAAGATTTGTTTACTGTAGTCTTTATTTGTCCTGATTAATGCTTTTTAGTCGAAACGTTGTCTGTCACTGTCTCTCGTTGTTAGTTTGTTGTATGTCTTATTTTGTAACACTTATACCTATATTTTTTCATTTTGATATAAAGAAAACTATCTATCAGCGAGACACATAGATAAGAAAATAAGACACTGGACCGTAGACTAAGCTAAGTAACCAAGTATAGTATTGTCTAACTCATTCTGATCTCTATACTTATCATTCACTTGTCTATTCTAGCAGCTCTTCCTGTTATGTACATTTCTCCTCTTGTCATTGTCTTTTCATTTAAACATGTCTATGTCTCATGCCTTTCTTTTTCTTCTTCCTATCATATGTGCGTTTTTATGTAGAGTAGATGTGTCTGCTGTATGTGGTGTTGATGAAGGCATTTTAGTCAAAAATCGCATATCGCTAGTATTGTTTATATGGATGGAGTTCAGACACTACTTTTAATTACCACAGTAGTGTAATAGTTTGAATAATGTGAATTCATTTTGAAAGATTCAAGTGAGCGTTGAACAATTAATCCGACGGTTATATTTTTATCAAAATATAATTACGATAATTAATAGGAAGTAATTGTAAAATATAACGTTCCCTTTGTTGGTTTTAACTAAACATATGAATACATTTTGTGTGTGAATTGTCATGAGTCGTGATTTTCTATACCGCTACTTATGAGCGATGTCATACGCATCTTCGTGTTTATCTTTACGTTTGTTGAGACCCTGAGGAAAATTGTCTTGAAGGTATTTCTATATTTACTGCTCATGTGATAGTAGATAAAAATATTAACAGACGAGTTGATTGATTCAAGGATAAGTCCTGCACCACACGCTACTATACTTATGTTGATAAAACGACCACCAACTTTAAGATCTGGTACAAACGCTAGCAATAACATAATGATCACGTCTGGAACAAAACAGAAAATAAAAAGAGCAGAAATCATAGTAACCATCTTGGCAACTCTCTGATTGCGATTGGAAATATCATCCGATTTCATTGATGTTTTCCTCCACTCCGATGTTTTCGACAAACTAATGACCAATATTATTGTACAGATAATAATCACGACACAGGCAGAGAACGGAATGATGAAGTTGTTGACCATAAAGGAAAGCGTCTCCACGTTTTCTCTGTCTTCAGTAGAAACAAGTCCAAGGAGAGTTTTGTTTCTTTCAGAAACAAATATCATGTCCAATCTGTTGACGGCGTAAACCGGAGCTTCAGAAAATATGAGAATTATGTAAACAGACACGATGATAATACAGACTCGTCTTGACGTGACGATGTTTTTAATCTGTGAATAGAAATAAATATGAGAAAACAATGTAAATTTTAACATAACATTGTGTGATGACAATAAAGTGGAATAGTAATAAAATAATAAAAACAACAAATATTAATTGATGATGAGAGGACATCAGGGATCACGAATTTGTATTTTACTGTTAACTGCATTGCATATACTGTCTATGGAGAATTATATGGGTTTATTTTTCTGGACAGTGGAGGTCAGAGGAAATGATAAAAACCGACAGAATAGCGGCGAAATCACTTATGCTAGGATAATTTTTTATGGATAAGAATTACAGATTGAGACCTTTCCATGAATATTTTCTAAATGAATACACATAACTGGAAGGAGATATAATAATGCGACTTAAATAATGTGTTATTATTCCGCCTCCCAGCGTGCTGAACTTGACTTAGTGAGTGTCTAAAGTGTTTATAGTGCTCAAAAAGAAACGGGAACCATGAGCATGCACACACATTGTTATGTGCTGAGAGAGATCGAGCACATATGGGTTTGCACAGAGTGGGTCAGAGTCGATACATAAAACTATAATTAAAAATAAATTGCAGAGTGGATTTTCTTTTTACTACTTTTTTCATTTAGAGCATTTTCTTTTCAGAATGTATTCAATTTCCAGATGATTTTTGTTAACTTAATGTGGCCGTAAGGTGCAAAACCACATGTATTGATTGTAAGTTGCAATACCACATATATTGGATGTAATGCACTGCAACATATATTCTATGTAAGGTGTAATACCACATGTATTAACTGTAAGTTGCAATACCACATGTGTCAATTTAAAGTTGCAATACCACATGTGTGGGCTGTAAGGTGTAACACCACATGTAGTGGCCATACATTAATATAGAATAGATGTATCATTGTATAATTCGATGTTTTCGATGTCAATATTTTCATAATGTCACTGAAAGTAATTTTAGCCATTTCTATTCTCGTTTTAACTTCAGTTGCACATCAGCCATAATTTTTGATCATATGTCCGATATATTCATACAGTTTTCTACTTGTTGTAGTATCTCTACAAGTGTATTTAATGCTTAGCAGCTGTTCTTCTGTGATTTTGTTGATTATCATGTTTTTTTTTCTTTTTGGATGTTTATATCAGACTATATTTATTTCATGATGCGTCAACTTGATCTAATAATCTTCAAAGGTCTATGAAATTCTACATCAATAACCAAATTAAATTCGTATAAACATGTATTTATATTTATATTTTTCTGCTGCTAACAATACAAATTATGGTTGATAAAAAGACAACCTTTAAAGGAGCAACTATACACAAACATCTCTCCAATGTAATTAAGGCGGTGATCCAGCTACTTAATCTGGTGAAGGCTATGTGCGGGTGTCCAGCTACCAGAGAGAAGACTGCCAAAGCATCAAAGGACAAATCTGCTGTAGTAAACATCATCGTGAAAAGAATGCTTGCAAAGATGAGAGTAATAAGCGAACACATGTCAGAGATGGCCAAACCTAGAGTGAAAAAAAACAAAAAACAATATGTTAGTTATTGACATTAATAAATATAAGAATGGACAATAATGTCACTTTATTGTACTATCAGAGGGAAGGGAGTTGTCGTTGCCGGTCAGTGGTTCGCGGAATTATTTTCTAATTGGGTTAATTTCCAGTTCAAATGACAATATTAAAAATCTTTAAACAGGTATCTGAAAAATGGGTACCATATCTTCAGGAAATTACATAGATACGGTGTAATGCTGACTACATGGCTCCTATTACAGCCATTAATCAATTACATACATACGGGCCGAACACATTCTCCAATATTCTCCAATACGTCTCAATGGTGTGGAAAATGTGACTATACGTTTATTACTATACTGATATATGAAACATATATAAGGTCTTGGGTTCATTCCGCAGTTGAGGCGGACATGTTTTTCAGATCTAAACGGCTCCCGGGTCAACCCAGCCTTAAATGGGTACCGGATTAATCCGGGAAGTAAAGACTGCGAAGGAGAGAAGATGGCTACCGCCCTCATTTGCAGAGCCTCTGAAATGTGAGATCGCTAACATCTCGCACCCCTACGGCATTAATAAATGCTATGGGTTACTTTACTTTTACTATATGAAACATGTATGTAGACATTGACCATACAATAGTAATATTAGCTACAATATCAAAAAGAAAGAGAAAGAAGAAAGACACTAATAAAGTTAAAAAACTAAAACAAATTAAATACACAGACTTAAGGACACGATGGTGCGGGAGTTTGTTTGTTTGTTTTTCGTTCGCTCCATTGTAACCATCACGGATATCCTTGCGATTTCCGCCGGGAGCGTGATTACGTTGTGCCACCGTTATGCGCCTTGTAGGCCTAGCATATCCGATTTCGGCATGCCTTGACAATTCGGGTGGGCTACCCTTAGCCTGTGACAGCCTCTATATCTGTCTCCAGGCACGCGTAGTGGAGACTCTTCGCCCAGACGATTTTTTGCTCTCGTCTGACTCAAACGAGGTGTTCCACTGTCTATGAACTTGCCTCGTGTAATTGGACGTGCTGTGCCTGTGCCCATTGGGTACTGAACCGTTTCTCATCCGTGAGCCTGGTTCCTTAAGGGGAAGAACTCAACAGAGGAGTTGGACCCTGGCTCTTTCGCCCTCTTAGCCGATGTGTCATTCACCGACATCGTGTACCCCTTGTTCAAGTTCGAGTCTCACACCCCGCGTTTGAGAGCAAGGCGTTCTCGAGCTGAGCGACCTTGTCCCAATAGCGCCTGAGCCCATCAGGTACTGAACCCTTTCTCTCTTCAAGTGTATTTCCGGTGTAGGAAAACCTGACAGTAGAGTTGGGCCAGGGCTAAATCGTTGTCCCTTTTGTGCCTGAGCGCATCGAGTACGAAACCCTTTCTCTTCGCGAGCATATTTCCGGTTTAGGAAGGCTCGACATTAGAGTTGGATTAGGTTTTCTTACTTTACCAAACGCCAATGAATGGGTCTGGGTCTCTGCCTGTAAGGAACACAGGTAACTAGAAGCCCGTCTCGAGCTGACGGAGCTTGTAGTTCCCCTTTCCTAGGAACCTTTCATTTTCTATTTGCAGTTCGCGCTGCCCTCTAGCGCTGTTCTGCCCATTCATTGTTTCATTGTACTCGGTATGAAACCTATGTCTCTCGCCATGCATCTACCTTTACGTGCATTTTACATTGGCCGCCCCTCCAATGTTCGGACTGGACTGACTAGCTTCACTGTATGTCGACAGTGTCGCTATATGTGGTGATGCTGGTGGTGTCGGAGATATGTCTGTCTCTTGTGCAGGCAAATCTCTTTCCATCTGCTACCTCCACATTCTCGGACACGATCCCCAAAAGATTTGGCCAGAATCAGCTCGAGCTGCTGTATTTTTGTTTCCAGGGTGCACCGCGTGGAGGTACATTTGGGATCTTGGTTATCTGCTAACCCTGAGTCCGCCTGGAGCAATGCGTTCCCTTTGCACCCCGGTGCGGGAGTAATACACACACAAAAATACCCACATAAAAATTCGAAAACTACCAATAGATACTACAACAACAGAAAAATAATAGACTTTATTCAAAGACTCTATCACTCAAACAGCAGGAGAATCATACGGGTACAAAAACAACAGTGTACAGAATCCAAAAATAACAGCATTGTGGAATGAAGAAGTAAAAACAGTTACAAGATAAAAGAACAAACAGAAATATAAGAGATGGGTTAAAAGTAAAAACCAAGATTACCAAGAATACAACACCACAAAAACAGATGCAAATAAAATTATTAAAACTGCCAAAATCAACTCATGGAAAGAGTATGGAAACATGCTCAACGCAGACTATAAAAATACGCAAAACAGGTTCTACAAGAAAATTAAGAACATGAGATATAAAGAATATATATATATATGAACCAACAGAAATAATAAATTACGAAAACGGTAATGCACTAAAAGAACGCAATCAAATCTTGAAAAGATGGCAACACTCTTTCAGAGAACTACAGAACCAAAAGGAAGGAGAAGAAGACGCAACAATTATCATTTCAACAGCAAACATAGAACTAAATATACGGCTAACGTAAATAGAAAATACAATAAACAAAACACCAATAAACAAAACAGCAGGCTCTGATTACACACAAACAAACCGTATCAAAGCAGCAGCAGAGAGTGGGGAAAAATGTCTACACAGACTTTTCAATGTAATATGGACAAATCAAGAAACAACATAAGACTGGGGAAACGCGACAATTATTTCATATGGAAGAAAAAAAGCAGTAAGAGAGATTCACAAAATACAGAGGGATATCTCTACTAAGTCACAGAGGTAACTTTAAACAAAATATTAAAACAAAAATTAAGATCAAATATTGAACCACAACTTAAAAACACCCAAATGAGCTTCGTAAGAACAAAAGCTGTACAGATGATATATTTACACTTTAACAGCTAACAGAAAGAGCCACAGAAAACAACACGGAATTATACATGGCATTCATCGATACTTATGAAAAGGCCAGAGGGTGTCCGACAAAGTGGACACTCCTCCCTCCAAATGATATTATGGAGACGAGGGCTTGATGGCTATTATGGAGACGAGGGCTTGATGGGCTATTATGGAGACGAGGGCTTGATGTTGGCTATTATGGAGACGAGGGCTTGATGAAATATAGACATCTATTTATTTATTTATTTTTTTATTTTGTCGTTTTCTGTTGTTTGTCTCTTGAAAAAGGTTCAATTTGAGCCGATACGTTGAGAATTGTCCTGTTTAGTTTTATTGTATGTTTTTTTTTTTTCTTAAAAATATATTTTTATTAATAGGCTAGGTAAGTGTTTTAGTAACCTTTTTACATCATTTTGCATTACTTATGAAAAGGCCTTCGACAGAGTAGACAGATAAGAACTACGGCAATCACTATCAATATACGGAGTACCAGAACATTTAATAAATATATACAAGGGCATGTATACTAAAATCCAATGTGAAGTAAGAACAAATGCAATAATGTCCAATAAGTTTCAAATCAAATCAGGAGTTCGCCAGTGGTGTGTCCTATCGCCTCTACTTTTTATAACACATATCGATCATTTCTGCACACTAACAAGTACCACCGAAGAAAATAACATAATGATATATTGAACGAACTACTCTTTGCAGAAGACCAAGTACTAATGGAGACACCAGAAGACAAATTTCAAGAACATATGAACAGACTACACACAACATGTCAAGAATTCAACATGAAGATTAATATTGAAAAGACCAAAATAATGACAATAGCAAAGAAAGAAAGAAATGTCACTATTTCTATCGATAATAACCATTTTAAACGGGTAAAGGAGTTCACTTACGTAGGAAGAATTATATTTTAAAAAAAACAGTAAAGAGATACAAAATAGATGCAACAAAATATACCAGATTGTATGACACGTATTTTTAAGAACAATAATGTAAACATAGATACTAAAGTTGCATTATACAAGACTATTATTATCCCATCACTGTGTTACCAGTGCCAAACCTGGACAATGACATCACAAGACAAAGGAAAAATAGTGGCAGCAGAAATGACATGTCTACGAAGAATACTCCGAGTGTCATTAAGAGATAGAATTAGAAACGATAACATCACACAGATAACCAAAACAATACCAGTATTGGAACACATCAAAAGACAACAAATCAAATGGTTTTCACACACTTCCAGACTACCAACAGACAGCATGCCACACATGGCAATGACACATAGACATAACAGTTATAAAGCCACAGGCATACCATGTAAAAAATGACCACAGAAATCAAAGAAGCTACAAGAACAAGCTTACAAACAGCGCACAAGTAAGCCATCTCCATAGAACTCTTCTACCCTGACGCCGCAAGGTAAACAAGTGCCACGTCATATAGATAGATAAATATATAGATAAAGATACATAGATATAGATAGATTATACTGATGGAAGATACTCTATGTTATTGTGTTTCGTATTATAACAAGTATTAGATAAGTATAACGTTACAATAATTGTATCCAAGTCAATGGAACAAATGAAACAGCAACACAACGAATTTGTGTTCCGTACAATACATCCTGTAGGAAGTCTAGAACGGTTATTGTCCTGTTATAAAAGAGATCCAGTGTAGTGAGAGAAAGATTATAAAACAAATATAGCTGCGAATCAGCAGTAAGGTATGTGAAGACAATATTTACAGACGCACTCAGCAGCCTTGATGGCTTATGGACGCAGCTAAGTCTGTTTATCATCTAGACACAGGTATGTCTGTATAGTATTGAGACGCAGATATGTGTGGATAGAGTCTAGACACATCTATGTGTGTATAGGTGAATAGTTAGCATGTCTTACTCAGTTTGCAGCCATAAATCCATCATTTTCTCTGGCTACATCGATTTTCTTAGTAATATTTACGTTCAGTAATTTGCCGTTGCCTCAAAACGGTTCTGATGCACAGTTGCCTGCGACGGGATTTGAAGCCAATACATTGGCTGCCACAGACACCGGCTGTACCACTCGTTACAGTGTCGTACATACTACAATAATACATAACAAACAATTAATAATGCCAGGCATATTATAGAGTACATTGTATGTCATATGTTGGTGATTGTTGTGTACAACCTATACCTGTAGTAGAGTTGCTACTACTTGAACAGCACAGCTTCTCAATGACATGAACCTACTGTTCGAATTCTGAAATTGTATTGCACAATTCTAAACACAATTCTTGTGATTAGCACAGGAGTAAAGCAGGGATGTGTATTATCCCCACTACTTTTTATTACATACATGGACCATATAAACAAAACAGCAAATTCTAATGATGCAAATGAACTGCTTTTTTGCAGATGACCAGGTTTTATTCCACAACAGCATTAAAAACCTGCAAGACCACCTAAGCATAATAGACACAGCAGGCAAGCAATTTGGAATGAAAATCAACATAGAGAAAACAGAAGTATTGAATATTTCAAGAGAAAAGGAGAACATCAACATACAGATAAATAATAAACAACTAAAACAAGTAGATGAATTCAAATATCTGGGCAGCACATTGAGATATGACAACAAACAAGAAGCAGAAATAAACGCAAGATGTAATAAGGCCTGTCAGATCATTGGTCAATTAACACCTTTACTAAGAAACAAAGATATTACACTAGAAACAAAGAAAGCGCTTTTCAACACCATTTTCTTACCAAGATTGTGTTATCAGTGTCAAACTTGGACATTAGATTCTAGAACAATACATACGATTAACACCACTGAAATGAAATGTGTGAGACGTATGATTGGCGTTAGCTTGAGAGACAAATCAGGAATGAAGCACTAAGGAAACAATTAGGGATCAAAAATAGAATACATACATAAACAACAAGTTAAATGGTACGGCCACATAACCAGACAGAAAGAGCAAAGTATTATCCAAAAAACACTTAACAAACGATACGAAAACAGCCGACCTATTGGACGCCCTCGTAAAAGGTGGATAGATAGTGTATTAGAGACACTCGGAAATATAACAGCAGAGGAGGTAAATAGAAGGGCAAAAGACCGTACACTCACTCTCCCCTCAACACCGAAAGGTACATGAGGACAGAAAGAAGAAGAAGAAGAAGACAATTCTAAGCTAGAAAACCCCAAATAGTAATATATTTTTTGCAATGTAGTGATCATTACGTTTCTCAATGTTGATGTGGTCATCAGGGTCGAAATTAGGATTGGGTGATCGTGACCGATATATCAATTTAATATACGGAGATGTAAATATTTCTTCGATTTTGGAGGGAGGAGTTTATAACATGGTTCTCACTTCGTTTTGTATGATCTTTTGGAAAAACAACCATATTTTTTAAAGAGTTTTATCCGTAAACAGAGTGGGGAATACTAATAGTATTTATGTATCCGTTTGAGCGATTTGGGATTAGAGCTTGAACCTTCTGAACAAATCCAATATGTACAGTCTTGTAAATCGCACTCAGTCAATACGAGATCTCACTACATGTCGACTTCACGTTCATATCAGAAAACGTAATAAAAGTATTTAAAAAATCGGTATAAATGATTTAAGTTGTACTAAAATCAAAGTAAGAATTTACCATCTATTTCAAGTGGAAATAATGTCAATAATCTGCTCTCCAAATGGGACGGATGATCATTTCTTGACTACCCACATGTCATTACAAACTGTGCTTCCACCTATACATCAAATATAGGATCTGCACAGCATACTTGAACATCAGTGGTACCAACCCTATGATAGCTGGCCACTCGCTGCAGATCCGCGCAACATACAATGAGGAAAGTAGACGCATTTGACCATGCTCTATCTACTATCATAAGAAGCTTAAGGAAACTGCTGGGAAGCTGTGATTTCGTCTACCTTCGACAGAACCGTCAATATGTAAGTCTGAAAGAGACCGAAGAAGAAAAAGAGGAAAAAATGACACTCCGATTGAATAAATGAATTAAAGACTACATGCCAACGACTACATTGTGAATGAAATATTAATATGATGATGATGTTAGTCCGTCGTAATCGATGATGACCAAAAACTTAACCCTAATAATAATAACAATAAGTGAAAAGAAATAAGAAAGTTAATAGTGCTTTTTTAAAATACTAACAAGTCCAATGCGCGCACACAATGTTTTTCTAGGGAATTGACAGCTGTAGAGGGTGTCTATGGGACGTTGAGATGCTTTTTCTTTTCTACGTGCCCGCTTCTGTCTCGCAGTATCTTGCCTGGTCTCTTCCATCGCTAGTGCTCCAGTTCTAAGGCTGTAACGACACGCTGTACTATCCTGAGCGAGGCTCTCCCAATCGCCTACGACAATTTTAAGATGTTTCAGTGATGACTTTAGGGTGTCTTTGAAGCACTTTTTCTGCGCACTAGCTTTTCGAATTCCTGCCATGAGTGCTCCATAATATATTTGTTTGAAATATTAATATATACGTGATTGAACTCACAGTGAAAGCCAAGATGATAGAAAATAAACAATAAACACGAATTATAATATCACAATATCTCACAATACCGCCTACAACACAACTTGCATAGTAGTCCCAGATATTCATATTCATACAGGACAGTTTCGGTTTTCCACTCTTTGACCTGGTCACTTCCTATTGAGAACTAAAATATTCAGTTGTTAGTTTGTAATTAGCAGAAAAAAAGCAGAGAAGCACAATAATTAAAAAGAAAACTCTGTATCCTAAAATTGAGCCCAACATGTAAATTCTCCCTCTTAAGGGAGACCAAATCTTTTATGCGGACGTAGCCGTTAATTAAAGTTGTATCGGATCCTCTTTTATCGAATTGTAAATATGATTAGAGGAGGCATACACAATCAGTTGAGAAAATTTTACTCACGTGCAGGCTGATTTATAATGCTAAATGCTCTGGCCGCAAAACTTATAGAAAATCACACTGTGAGCTATCGTAGTCAAGAAATAAACCACGAGCGTAACCAGCGATAAAGAGTGATAGATACATTATGTGATGTGAGAGGAATGCACTCTTAGATGTACCGAGAGAGATGTGGGACTTTGGGGAGTTTTCATGGTGCATCTTATAATAATGAACATGAAATATACCATTGCGACACAGATGATTATCTCATGGACACACTTTTAAACACGAAACATTTCAGAAAAGTTCTTCGAATGTGCCAACTACCAGTTGTAGTCCCATCCTGGGTGACTAATCTTCATCTGTAAGTCACCAGCGATGCCACAGCTGTGTTTATTTCCCCACGAGAACTATGGTTTTAAGTCGCCTCTGTGGTGCTGGATTCTGTTAGTGAAAATTGCCTTAATCTGGGTTTCATTTATGAAATCTCCTTTAGGAAATCATAAATTTATCTTTAGTAATATGGGTTTTGCCAAAATACGATTAAACTCTAGTCGCCAGTAATAATTTCGGAACAAAAGAATCAAAATTTCTCTTGAAAATTAAGGAAATGTACATAAAGGATTGACCTTTTTTTAACTCTTTCAGGACAAATCGCCAGCATACTGGCTTCATACAATGGGTCTACATGACCTTTCGCCACTTTATTGGCTTTGATTTGATCAAAGGCTTAGATCGATCATATATTGATCAGTTATATTTTGATTTGCCCAGTTTAAGTTTTTATGTTAACCTCTGAACATCCGGGAAAGATCCACTTCCTTTCAACAACTGAATGAGACATGTTTCCATGAGACATTGTCCTTGGAGGTAACTAGAAGCTTGTTCTCTATCTGGGCAACGCTTTTGTTAAGAATTCAATACCGAGTATTCTCCAATTGTTGTGCTGTGTTGTACTGACAATTGTAGTCTCTCGTCTCCTGAGACTTGCTCATGAGACGTGATGTTTGTGAGCTTGCGGCGCGATATTCGGCAAGTTCAGGCGATAAGCTGCTTTGCTCTGCTGCGATAGCGTTATGGCAGTGATGACGGAGAACTGTAATTCATTGATCTTGATTGTCACGCAGAAAAATCTCTATCCAGCACAGTGCGCGGCACTGACACGCTCCATAAAACGTTAGCCAGATTGCTTCTCCAGAGCATCGAAGCAGTCCATTTTCAGGATGTACGATCCGGTGGTGCTTGTAGGATCTTGTTTATTCGCTAATCGTGGGTCTGCACAGGAACAATGCGGAACCCTTTGCACTCCCTTAATTATGTCAAAATAAAAATAAACAAAAGACTTAGTCAAAGAATGTACTAAAAAATATGTTGTTTCACAATAAATACCTCCACGCGGTGCACCCTGGAAACAGAAATACAGCAGCTCGTGCTGATTCTGGCCAAATCATTTGGGGATCGTGTCCGAGAATGTGGAGGTAGCAGATGGAAAGAGATTTGACTACACAAGAGACAGACAATATCTCCGACACCACCAGCATCACCACATATAGCGACACTGTCGACATACAGTGAAGCTAGTCAGTCCAGTCCGAACATTGGAGGGGCGGCCAATGTGAAATGCACGTAAAGGTAAATGCATGGCGAGAGACAAATATGTTTCATACAGAGTACAATGAAACAATGAAAGGGCAGAACAGCGCTAGAGGGCAGCGCGAACTGCAAATAGAAAGTGAAAAGTCCCTAGGAAAGGGAACTACAAGCTCCGTCAGCTCGAGACGGGCTTTTAGTCACCAGAGTTCCTAACAGGCAGAGACTCAGACCCATCCATCGGTGTTTGGTAAAGCAAAAGACCTAACCCAACTCTAATGTCGAGCCTTCCTAAACCGGAAATATGCTTGCAAAGAGAAAGGGTTCTGTACCCGATGGGTGTAGGCAAGAAAGGGACAACGATGGCAGTCCTGGCCCAACTCTACTGTCAAGGTTTCCTATACCGGAAGTAACTTGCAGAGAGAAAGGGTTCCATACTCGATTCGCTCAGGCACAAAAGGGACAACGATTTAGCCCTGGCCCAACTCTACTGTCAGGTTTTCCTACACCGGAAATACACTTGAAGAGAGAAAGGGTTCAGTACCTGATGGGCTCAGGCGCTATTGGGACAAGGACGCTCAGCTCGAGAACGCCTTGCTCTCAAACGCGTGGTGTGAGACTCGAACTTGGACAAGGGGTACACGTCGGTGAATGACACCTCGGCTAAGAGGGCGAAAGAGCCAGGGTCCAACTCCTCTGTTGAGTTCTTCCCCTTAAGGAACCAGGCTCATGGATGAGAAACGGTTCGGTACCCAATGGGCACAGGCACAGCACGTCCAATTACACGAGGCAAGTTCATAGATAGTGGAACACCTCGTTTGAGTCAGACTAAGAGCAAGAAAATCGTCTGGGCGAAGAGTCTCCACTACGCGTGCCTGGAGACAGATATAGAGGCTGTCACAGGCTAAGGGTAGCCCACCCGAATTGTCAAGGCATGCCGAAATCGGATGTGCTAGGCCTGCAAGGCGCATAACGGTGGCACAACGTAATCACGCTCCCGGCGGAAATCGCACGGATATCCGTGATGGTTACAATGGAGCGAACGAAAAACAAACAAAACAACAATAAAAAAAAATTGTAAAATTTCAATAAAAATTACTGCTGTATTTAACGTAGTATTGCTGACGTCAATATTTGTTTTGTTACCCCTATCTATCCCCTTCTCAACAAATGGAAAACGTTTTCAGACCTCTCCCTCTTAATTGTTGACAATGTTTATATCAGATAATAGATAATATTTAGATAATATTTATTATCCCTTACATCACCGGTCTCCAGTAAGACCTTGGATTGATTAGTTTGGCAGTGAACTAGATGTCCAGTAACCTGTTCAATGACGTCTATCAGACACGACATGTAACTACGAGAACATCACACGTGTTATCTATATATTTCCACTATTATTTTCTCACCAAGTAAACTAATGTTGATCGGATCCTTGAAACCCTGTTTTACAAAACACACGATGCTAATAATGTTTGTGACAACTCCAAAAATGTCAATTATTTGACATATTCCAGTGTAGATAATAAAAATGAAAATTCTAGTAGTTTCATGATCGATGTCATGTCCTGATATATCAAGGTATGGAGAAGAAGAATTGTCTGTTTTCCGCATCTCTACTGTAAGAGAAATGACCCTCTTCACTCGGGAGTCTATAGAGAATTACTCACCATATAATGTTTACTTTTATGTTCTAAGTCATGTATTCAGTGTTATATTTATATATATATATATAGTGACATTGAATCAAATAATGTGACTTCTCACTTCAATTAGTATGTCCAATCGCAAAACCAAAGAACAGTAAATTGAATACTGACACAAAATGTATGTCTATTTTGATGCATGTGAATTGCGAGAAATATAGCAGTTGTATCATTTTGTGCAATTGTTAGTTTTATCAAGAGCTGTATTTAAATGCACCCAAGATTCAGTGGCGTTCAATGCTTTAAGAAACATATTTCTTCTACTCAGAGGGAGTAAAACGCGTTATTACGCTTTGCAGATTCTCTATGAGAAACTTCTTACTACAAATTCATGCTATATATTAGGACTTTGGCTCTTATGTATTAAAATATTTATGAAAATGTATATAATGGCAACTTTGTAAATTTGTTATCTAATTATCACAAATAAGCCGATACGTGTCTTGTTTTTTAAAATTTCTTAAAATGACACTACATTCTGTGTGGCAGGTGTCATCATAGTGTACTGCTTATACAAACTTCCTTAACGTTAGTACGTTTTAACAATTTATATTAAATAAAGAAATGATATATACATCTTAACAAAAATACATCAAGTTATTTTTTTCAGGAATATGGAATTAATCTTCTCTTTGAGGTAATTATATCTACTTAATAGTTCCATGATTTATTAATCTATAATTGAAATAGGGTGTGACTGTAATTTTCTTTTTATCACACACACACACACACACACACATTCATATATATATATATATATATATGATCAACTATATATATGTATATATATATATATTTAAACATATATAATATAACTGTATTTCCCGGTAAAATCGAATTATCTATGCTTACAGTAATCTGCCGCTGAAAATAATCACGTTAAGAAGAATAAGTAACATTTACATTTTTTGCCAATACAAGATTAGTGTCACAGCTGTAAGCACAGGCACAGATAGAGAATCATGACTTCAGTTTTCTGTACATACTAATACATAGGAAAATCTGTATATTTAAATATCTCTAATTGTGTAGAACAAGGTAAACATAATTATGTGCTGTGAAACAATTGAATAAGATAATCACTACATTTGTGCTAGTCTTGATGTATATTGTCAATGGTTCATATATGATTCATCGTGACATAAAGAATGGAGTGTTCAGAAATGATCCGTCTTGACATATTTTCAAGTATTCATTAAAGAATAGTACTTACATATATTTTTATTGTTCACCCTTGACCGAGGAGACTTGTCTAGAAGATTTGTTCACTGAATTAATTAGGTGTCCCCATTTGTGACGTTTCCGACTAGTGTTGTGCACTTGATTGTGCACTATTTATATAATTGGACGCACATGTCAAAAATAGACAAGGCCGACGAACAGAATAAAAAAAATCCCACCCCGGCCATGTTTACGTTTTGGTTGTTAGGTCTTTATTGGAAAAGGTAGTAGCTTAACAATGCTCAGTCTCAAAATATAGATGCGAGTGTTCAGCAATGACCAGTATTAAGACATAGATTCAAGTATTCAACAATGACCAGTTTCAAGACATAGATTCAAGTATTCAGCAATGACCAGTTTCAAGACATAGATTCAAGTATTCAACAATGACCAGTATTAAGACAGATTCAAGTATTCAACAATGACCAGTTTCAAGACATAGATTCAAGTATTCAGCAATGACCAGTTTCAAGACATAGATTCAAGTATTCAACAATGACCAGTTTCAAGACATAGATTCAAGTATTCAGCAATGACCAGTTTCAAGACATAGATTCAAGTATTCAACAATGACCAGTCTCAACACATAGATGCGAGTGTTCAGCAATAGCCAGACATAGACGTGAGTATTTACGAATGATACCAATCCACAAAAGTTTTTCATCTTTCGGATTACTGTTGTACTACCTATTATCAACACACAATAGTCTTCTCAAAATTCGAACATGTGCAAGGGGGCGGAACAACTTAAAGAAATATGATCTGCAAACATACACCAGGAGATGAAATATGACTCCAACGTGCACAAATATAAGTCATTCTTTTTAGACGTCCTGTCTTATTATCCTGACGATAAGCAAGACGTAATTCACATAATTAATTTTTTGTATCCTGGCTGCGATATCTGTGGCTTTCACTATGAGATAACCATCTCTAGAATGACTTATGTCTCATTAAATTCTTCTAGAAGATCGTACATTCACACCTCCTAAGTTGACTCTTACGACATATGGCAGGTTGTAGATCTGTTATTCTCTGCGTATCCAACAATCATAATTAAGACGGCCCAACTCCAAAGAAACGATTATTTGCATATTTATTTAGAAAATTATATATCTTTATCAACCGCGTGTCCCTGAACCTGAAGAAGTTATAGTTGCAAAAAACAACACTGACATGCTTGTTGCAAGAGGCGACTAATAGGGTTCTGAGAATAAAGTCGGCTGTCCTGATGCAAAATAAGTTAATGTTACCCAGAATCGTTGAAGTAATGGAATGTGTCAGTAAATGACATCATAAGGAAACAAGGTGTTCTGAGCAAGGAATGGGGATCTCTTCCACATGCGGAAAAATTTTGTACGAACGTAACTGCCATTTTTTTCCTCAACCACGTTCATTTTCCTTTGCTATATATATTTCAAAATTAAATGGATGTAGTTTCTAAGAGTTATATGACAACCGTTTTAACAGCTTAATACACATGATCCTAATGGAAATATTTGCTGTTGAGTGTGGGCAGTTGAGCTTGGACGATGATTCAACCACACCCACTAGCTATAAAACACACACTTTCTCATCATAACGAACAGATAAGTTCCCGAAGACAATGGAAACAACTCCAGTGTAGAAGGTTATCCGTATATTAATTTAGATATCTCTTTTAAGAAGACACAATCAAGAGATTACAAGAACTGTTGGAACAGCGTATGTAGTCTAATAAGTTGAAAAGCAACTGAGTTTGAAATGTTTCAGTCACTTAATGAGAATGAAACATACCAGCAGAAAGATAATACAACATGAGAATGGAAACAACAAGAAGCAGTGGGAGACTAAGAAGGTGGATTGAAGGTGTTATCAACGTTCTGAGACGTCTAAACAGTATTGCATATCAAGCGACCAAACGAGTCATAGCCTGAAAACCAATTGTCATTCATTTTTGCGACACATAACAGACAAAGCAGAGAAGAAATATATAGAATTTATATATTTTCTCGTCTACTGAAACAATATTTTATTTTTTCGCCAAGAGTAAATATAACATTGATGAAATTTGTCAATTGTTGTATCAATTGAAGGCCATTAGTTTTCCTCTTGGCTTGGTCGTCTATTGTCTATCCACAAGCCGTTAAGAGTTGGGGTGGGAGCATCAGTGTGGTCTTGACTATCATAATCTCACATAATGTGTTAATTTGTGTCATCTATATTTCTCATTTAAATCTCACACGTATTTGACCATTAGTGTTTTGACATGAGATTTGACCTGACATGAGATAGTCACATACCTGTTAAATTCTGTTCCTAGAAATGCTACATCTGCAGTGCCAGCATAATGTGCATTGTCTTTTTTTTAATGCTGGTGAAGGAGTTACCAACGTTCTGATACGTCTAAACAGTATTGCATATCAAACGACCAAACGAGTCATAGCCTGAAAACCAATGAATCAGCATGAATCACGAGACATGTTCTGATGAGAGTATAGATGCATACAGTGAAATATCAATTTGCTTCAACAATTTAAAATATTAATTGATGATACGAATAAATACGAATCTATTAAACGGTTTCAAGACATTCTTAGACATTCTCTTTGTTAGATTGTTTTTATGACTTATTGTGGTAACGATTAAACATATTTTTGTTCAATTTGATATAAAGAAAATGTATTAGCAACGAGAGACATCGACAAGAAAATGGGAATACTGTACCGTGCACTAAGATAAGTGACGTAGTATTTTATTGTCCAACTCAGGCTGATCTCTATCTTTATCATTCTCTTGTCCATTCTAGCAGCTTTTTCTGTAATGTTTTCACCACTTACCATGCTAGAGTTTCTCTTGTTTTTTTGTGTGTGTACATTTCATGTCCCATGCCTATCATTTTCGTCTTCCTATCACATGTGATTGTCCGGCTCTGTGGCGAAGTGGTACAGAGCGCGTCTGTGACGGCAAAGGTATCGAGTTCGATCCTCACCACAGGCAATTGTGCATCCGGACCGTTCAGAAAGCAATGGCAACCTACTGAACGTATTTATATTGCCTAGAAAATCACCACAGCCAACAAATGCTGGGTTGATAGCTACGTCCTGGATAGGAGATGCTACCAACATGTGCGTTTTTAAGTAGATTAGATGTTTATGCTGTATTTTGTCGTGATGAAGACATTTTAGTCGAAATATGTTGCCGTGTCTCGTTGCTAGTATGGTTTATATATATGTTATAGGTATATCAATATGTTCACTTTGTTATAGGTGTACGGATGGATGGAGTGACAGAAAATACTTCCAATAGCCATAGTAGTGTGATAATTTGAAATAATTAGAACTCATTTTGAAAGATTGAAGTGAGCGTTGAACAATTAATCCGAAGGTAATTTTTTATCACAACATAATTACTATAACTAATAGGAAGCAATAATAAAATATAACGTTCTCTTTATTAGTTTTAAGTACACATATGAATTTCATGTGTGAATTGTCAAGAGCCGCGACTTTCTATACTGCTACTAGTGAGCGATATTTCATACGCATCTTCTCGTCTATCTCTACGTCTGTTGTGACCCTAGAAAAAATAGTCTTGAAGGTATTTCTATATTTACTGCTCATGTGATAGTAGATAAAAATGTTAACAGACGAGTTTATTGATTCAAGGATAAGCCCTACACCACACGCTACTATACTTGTGTTCATAAAACTACCACCAATTTTAAGATCTGGTACAAACGCTAGCGACAACATAATGATCACGTCTGGAACAAAACAAGAAATAAAAAGAGCTGAAATCATAGTAACCATCTTGGCAACTCTCCGATTGCGATTGGAAATATCATCCGATATCATTGATGTTTTCCTCCATTTCGATGTCTTCCACAAACTAATGACCAATATTATCGTGCAGATAATAACCACGACGCAGGCCGAGAACGGAATGATAAAGTTGTTGATTATTAATGAAATCATTTCCACGCTTTCTCTGTCTGCGGTAGAAACAAGTCCAAGAAGAGTTTTGTTTCTTTCGGGAACAAATATCATGTCCAATCTGTTCACGGCGTAAACCGGAGCTTCCGAAAATAGGAGAATTATGTAGGTAGACACAAGGATAATACAGACTCGTCTCGAAGTGATGACGTTTTTAATCTGTGAATAGAAATAAATATGAGAAATTAATGTATGTTTAAACACGGCATTGTGCCATGGCAATAAAGTGGAAAATGTAAAAACAACAAATACTAATTGATGCTGAGAGGACATAAGGGATCGAGAATTTTATGGATTTATTTTCATGGAGACATGGAAGAAAGCGGAAATGAAAAAGCCGACAGAATAGCTGCGAACTCATTTATGCTAGGATAATTGTTTATGAATAACAATTATAGGTAAAGATCTTTGTATGAATATTTTCTAAATGAAAATTCAGGAATGGAAGGAGATATAATAATGCGACTTAAATAATGTGTTATTATTCCGCCTTGTCAGTGTGCTGAACTTGACTGAGATGATGTCTAAAGTGTGTTTGGGTAATCAAAGTGCGACATCAGCATACACACATATTGCTATATTCTGGATGAGATCGAGCACATATGGGTTTGCCCATATTGAGTCAAAGTCAATTCATAAAACTAGAATTAAAACTAAACTTTAGAGGAGTATCTATATTTTTCTTGTTTATGTAGAGATTTTTCAGAGTTTCTGCAAGTTTCAGATGATATTTGTTGACTTGATATTTGTCGACTGAAGTTCTCCATATTCTTCTATATATTCACATCTTACATACATCAATTATGTATTCTAGTTGTTTGTTTATGGTCCATGTTTTGTGCATTACACTAATAAGGAATAGATGTAGTAATTATCAATTTAGTTGTTTGTAAGGTTTTTAGATGTCAATATTTTCATAATGTCAATAAAAAAAGTACGATTTGCCATTCCTATTCTCTTTTTAACTTCTGCTAAAATTTGTTTTCGTGAGTCTGATATATTAATAATGTTTTCTACTTGTTGTAGTACCTCTCCATGTATTTTTATCACGTTATCTTCTGAGATTTTGTTGATTATCGTGATTTTTGTTTTTTGGATGTTTATATCTAGTCCATATTCACTACAAGATGTATTGGCATGATCTAATAATCTTTGTTCTTCTTATTCACTTTCTGCTAAAAGGACAGTGTCGTTGAGATATCTCAGATTCTTTATTATTTCCCCATTGATGTTGAATCATTGCATCCCTTCTATATGTTAAAAATAGTCTATATTTAAATGTTAAATGGCCTGGGTGATAAAATATACCTTTGTTTTACCGCTCGCTGCATTTCTATATATGGCCAGTAGCTATTTTCACACGTTATTGATGCAGTTTATTCCCAATATATATTTCTAGTCAGTCTGATGTCTTTTCCATGTATGCCTATTTCTTTAAGACATTGAATCAATTTTTTATGTTGGATTCGGGTTTTTCTGTAGTCTATGAAGCAAATATAGATACGTTTTTGGACTTCTATGTATTTATATATTCATAGTGGGACATTAATTATAGCTTCTCTGGTTCCTTTGTTTTTCCTAAACCGAATTGCTACCCATCGACTTCAATATCTAACTTATTTTTACTTCATTCATGTATTGGAGTAGTATTCTGGATTTGGGACTAATCAAACGTTTTGTTCTGTATTCTGTACAACCCACAGTCAATGCTTCCTAGGTTGTGGTATGAAAACTGATGATTTTAGATCTTTAGGTATGTGGTCTTTTTCATATTTGTCATTACAAAGGTCTGTAATAGTCTCCACACCAAATTCATCTAGATCTTTTGTTATGTTTGATGTTATGTTGTCTGCATTTGCAGCCTTTCCACACGTTTGTGTTCTTATTGTGTTTTCTACTTCTGATGTCAGTATTGCTGGTCCATCATTGATTTTTATTTTATATTTTATGTTCCATTGGTCATCAAACAGGTCTGTTACATAACTGCCCATTTTCTAAGTACTTCTGTTTGATCAAATATAGTTTTTCTACTCTTATGTTTAATGTAGCTACGCCCATTTATAGCATTTTCTTATTGTAATTTGCCTTTCCTTATGCATTTCTTTAGTCTTCTGTTGTAGTGACATCTCTGTTTCTCTGCATTTTGTCTCTAGCCATGGTTCTTTCGCTGTCCTGCATATGTTGCATATCTCTTTAGCTATATTTGGGTATTTTGGGGTATATTTTAGCTATCATTCTCTGAGACATGTTCTCCAATGTTTCATTTTTTATTCATGTTTGTTCTTGGCTTTTGTTATTGCTAAATTTTAATTTGATGTTTGAATGCTTTTCCTTATATTACCCAATTTACTGCCTATTATCTCTTTTGCATTGTTCCTTCAGTATTGTTTCATGCATTCTACAATTCTACAATTAGGTGTTCATTTCTTTTATTCACTTCTAAAAGGTATTTGTGTGGTATATCTAGTTGTTTAAGTGTTAATGTGCTTGTAGATTAGGATTTCTTCTATGTTATGTCTGCTACAAAAACTCTACAGATTTCACTGAAAGTCTTTGCTATTCATAGACATACTCAAACTCTGTAGCTTGCAAGACAGCTTCAAAGCACATACCTCAAGAAAAATGCGAATGGCGTAACCATTTCGTCAGAGAGATCCTTTGGTACAACTGATATCTCACAGAGATACATAGGTAGCATAGAGGATTAACATTGGAATATTTCGTTTTAAAATTAGTGATATATTTTAGTTTACAGTTTCACTCGTCAATCCCATAGAAAATAATTTACTTAATATCATTGCGTTCTAGTGGGCCCTATTTAAAGTTGCGACCCAAGAGATGGGAACCCGTGTACTAAACTCTTAAGCCCACTCTTTGTCTACGACAGTACTGTGAAGTTTCGTTCTAGTTTTGCCAAGATTAACGTAAGAAAACTAAGTTAAAGTAAATGTTTCTGTTCTATTCATCAATTCATATTCTGAGATCAATCACTATTCAGGCTAACGTTGAACATGTATAGTGTAGTTTCTTTTAGGTTGAGTGATTTCCACACAATTTGATTCGCACTGACTCTGATGTAAGCGTTGCTTGCAGAGACTCTGCTGTAAGCCAAACTGTGCTGCATAGATTCTCCAAAAACCTCTTCCATTTTGTCGCAGCCTTATCTATTGCCTCCAGGGTGTGTCCCTAATCTTATGTATATCTGTATCTAACACATTCCCCCGCATGTCGGCACCGTCCGTTTTCGCTCTTTCCCAGAATGTCACAGAACAATGCCCATCTAATTCTAATGCATTATGTAGGCCTTGTTAGTGTAAATCTTCTATCCCATATATTGGGACCCGGAAGTGGAGTAAGAATTAACTGTACTGTCTACCTTTCATAAATGCCGTAAGAGATCCCTAAGGAGGCTTTTGTGTCGAGTTGGTTGTGGCGAAAGGTTAAAGTGATCCAGAAATAGTGCTAAAATCAAATGTGTAGGAAATATAGAAACAAATATCGAAGCAGATATGTAAAACCATGATACAACACATTCTTTTCTTGAGCCTATCCTGCTAACCTGTAAGAGTTTGAGAGTAAATACCGAAAAAAAGAAGAGTTGTATCTATATAAAGTGTTAAAAAACGCAACTTTTTAGGAGTTATTTTTATAAAAGATATTTGCTGATTGGAAATTATTTAACTTATTACTGTGCCCACCTGGTCATTAACATCTCGTTGTTACCTGGATTATACTCTCCTCATGACTAGTGAGGTCATGAAAGAAGTCAAAGTAAAAAAAAACCATATGTTTTTGAAATAATTCGGAACAGGTTCATGGGAATCCCAAGAAACTTACCGAACACACATATCACACATATCTCTGAACATATTATTGAAGACCTATAAAGGATTTGAATCCTCGAATAAATTCATTTGAAAATTCATTGCGCAAGTAGGGTTCATCTTACTATATAACAGCATTACATCATCATTGGACGCATACAAACTGGACAATCACAAAGTGTAGTTGCCAGACAATATAATGTGGTTAGAAGCACCATTTGACGCCTTTGGAGGCGATTTCACCAAACTGTCTTCAGTGGCTTTCCAGCCGTGGAATGTAAGACCAAGATTCACATCTCCTGCTGAAGACCGCTTCATACAGCTGCGTTATTTTAGAAATTGATTTTCATCTGCGTCCTCCACGGTCCACTTAATTCCAGCAGCTCGTTGTATTTGAGATCTAGCGGTCAGGAACCAGCTGCACGCAGCTTGTCTCTGGGCTAGAATACCATATATAATTCCTGTTCTCACGGACAGGTATCGTCAGAACTGACTGCAGTGCAGTGATGAACCAGCATTGTCAATGGACCATTGGGAATGACTGGAGACTGGTGTGGTTTAGTGATAAAAAGTTTCTTGCTTAAGCTAGACGGAGAAGATATCTGAGAAGAATTTTCCACAGAATACGTGATGGCTACGACCACAACAACGTTGATAAGGCTCCTTCACATGTTCGTTCAGGTATAATGATGTGGGGGGGGGGGGGAAGGGAGATAAACTTCAACGGCAGAAGTGACCTGGTGTCAAGTGAAAGAAGCCTGAATGATGTCCAAAGATACGTTGCTGTAATTGTTCGTCCTTAAATCTTTCCAATTTTGGAGGCACGAAGGTGAATGTTTCAGTAGGATAACGCTCGACCTCATGAGGCACAACTCATCACTGTACATCGCTGACAACAACGTCCCCATATATAAACTTATAGAGCACTTAGGGATGAACTCGACTGACAACTCCGCCAGCGAGACGTGGTTTCAGCCAATCTTCGCCAATTGTCTCTGCACTGCGGGAAGAGTTGGCAGCCATTCCACAGGAAACAGAAACAACGGCTAATTAGATCTAGGTCACGGATATGTCGTTCTCTGATAGAGGCCAGAGAAGGACATACACCTTACTGAAACTAAGCTCTCAGTCACAGAGAATAAAAGTCCAAATCAAATGTTATGAATATAATTTCACCGTTAATGTGTTAAAGATTCTTAATGGGAAGATTGAAACATTAATACCGTAAAATAAAATGCTTGTACACGTTTGAAATTTGTAGTCCATTAGCACTGCAATAATGTTCCGTTTCTTTATTTGAACAATATTGGTGTCTATTTACAGATATAGACATGTTTCAAGTGGATGAAAGAAGAAGTAGGTGTCTATTTAATATTTTACATTAATTTCTCACTGACAATTTCACATACTAATCTCAAAAGGCTCTATTCTATGCAATCATCTTACCCCATTCGAGTAGAAGAACTTCTTCAAAATACATTGCACTAAGCCGAAAGCTAAAGTCTCATGGGAATACCTGTTTGAAAGAAAGCCTTGACGATGAAAGGCAACGAAATGTTTAGCGAATAGATAGATCAAAAGAAAGCTTCGAGAAACCACCCAACCGAACATGGGAAGTAATAGCAGGTTGCTCGCAATTCATGGGAACATGAAACAAACAAAACAAACAAATGCAAAAATTCATTAATGAATGGTTAAGGAATTGGCCAAAAATCATTAGTCTATAGAACTCTAGATCAGTAAATAAAGTATATTGTTATAAACATATATTTATATTTTACTAACAATTTCTAACAATACAAATCAGTATTGATAAAAAGACAACCTTTAAAGGAGCAACTATACACAGGCATCTCTCCAAGGTAATTAAAGCTGTGATCCAGCTACTTAATCTGGTGAAGGCTATGTGCGGGTGTCCAGCTACCAGAGAGAAGACTGCCAAAGCATCAAACGACAAATCAGCTGTAGTAAACATCAATGTGAAAAGAATGCTTGTAAAGATGAGAGTAATAAGCGAACACATGTCAGATATTGCCAAACCTGGAGTGAAAAAAACAATATGTTAGTTATTGACATTATTAAGTATAAGAATGGACGATATCTTTATTTCATAGTACTATAATCAGGGGTAGGGGAATGGCAATAGCAAGTCAGTGGTTCGCGGAATAATTTCCTAATTGGGTTATGAAAAGTTAATTTTACAGTTCAAATGAGAATATGAGAAAAAAAGTAAATCATTAAATAGGTCTTCAGAAAATGTGTGCAATATGTTCAGGAAATTCAAACATGGAAGTGCAATACAGACTACATTGCTCCTAGGTATGTTGGTGATCATTTATTGGCCTATAAATACGGGTCTAACACAGTATTCTCCATCTATTCCCCAACACGTTTTAATGATGTGGGAAATGTTGCTTTACATTTACTACAGTACTGATAGAAAATACTCTATGTTAGTTGTGTTTTGTATTGTAATATGTAGTAGATACGTTAGTTGTTCGCATAACATAACAATAACTGTATCCAAATCAATGGAACAAATAAAACAGCCACACAACGCATTTTCGTTCAGTGCAATACATTCTGTAGGAAATCTAGAACGTTCATTGTCCTGCAACAAACGAGAGCTAGTGGAGTTTAGAAAGATTATAAAATAAATAAAGCTACGAATTAGCAATATAATTTGTGATGACAATAGTTACAGACACACTCTGCAGTCGTGTTGGCTTATGGAAGCAGCTATGCTTGTATAGCATCTAGAAGCATGTATGTCTGTATAGCATCTAGACACAGCTATGTGTGTATCGATGTATAGATAGCTTGTTCTGATCAGTTTGTCACTTTTAATAGTTTGTCGTTGCCTCAGAACAATCCTGATGAACAGTTTCCTGCGTCGGGAGTTGAACCCAATACATTTGGGGCCACAGAAACGAGCTGTACCACAGGTTACAGAGTCGCACATACTACAATAATAGATAACAATTAATTACTAATGACGGGTATATTATAGAGTGCATTATTTTTCATCTGTTGGTTATTGTTGTGTAAACCCATACGTTTGGTAGAATTGTTGCTACTACGTGAACAGCACATATACTCTGTGATAGTAACCTACTGTTAGAATTGTGAAATTGTATATTACAAAAACATAAGCTAGAAAAACCCAAACATTATTATAGTTTAGCCGTTTAGTGATTCTCACGTTTCTCAATGTTGATGTGGTCATCAGGGCCGATATTAGGAATGGGTGATCGTGACAGTTATATCAAAATAATATACAGAGAAGTAAACATTACTTCTATTTTTTGAGAGTGGAATTCCTAAAAACTGCACCATGCTTCTCACTTCTTTTTGGATAAACTTTTGGGAAAAAACAACTATCTTTTCCAAAATTTTATCCGTAAACTGGGTAGGGAATATTATTAGTATTTGTGCATCCATTTGTGTGATTTGTAGGAATAGGGATGGAACTTTCTCAAAAATTCCAATATGTTCAGTCTAGTAAATCGCAGGCAGTCAATACGAGATCTCACCACATGGCCACTTCACTTTCATGTCATAAAAAGTAATAAATGTATTAAAAAGAAATGTAAAATGATTAAAGTCGCTCTAATATTCAAAGTAGGAAATTTGCTATCTATTTAAAGTAGAAACAATGGCAAAAATTTCCTCTCCAAACAGGACCAGAAGATCATTTCTCGAGTACCCAATAGTAATAACAATCATAACAAACAGCGTTGCCACCAATATCACAAATATAGGATCTACAAAGCAGACTCGAGCATCAGTGGTACGAATCCTTTGATAGCTGTCGATTTGATGCAGACCTACGCAATATATAATGTGGAAATGGGAAACAATGACCATGTTGTCTCCTTTCAAGAGCAACTTAAAGGCAGTGCTGGAGAAGCTGTAATTTCTTTCTTCTATCTACTTCAGTCATCAATATGTAAGTCTGAAAGAGACCGAAGAAGAAAAAAGAGGAAAAAAGATAACATTAAGTCGGAATTGTTTGTTTGTTTGTTTGTTTTTCGTTCGCTCCATTGTAACCATCACGGATATCCGTGCGATTTCCGCCGGGAGCGTGATTACGTTGTGCCACCGTTATGCGCCTTGTAGGCCTAGCACATCCGATTTCGGCATGCCTTGACAATTCGGGTGGGCTACCCTTAGCCTGTGACAGCCTCTATATCTGTCTCCAGGCACGCGTAGTGGAGACTCTTCGCCCAGACTATTTTCTTGCTCTTAGTCTGACTCAAACAAGGTGTTCCACTGTCTATGAACTTGTCTCGTGTAATTGGACGTGCTGTGCCTGTGCCCATTGGGTACTGAACCGTTTCTCATCCGTGAGCCTGGTTCCTTAAGGGGAAGAACTCAACAGAGGAGTTGGACCCTGGCTCTTTCGCCCTCTTAGCCGAGGTGTCATTCACCGACATCGTGTACCCCTTGTCCAAGTTCGAGTCTCACACCACGCGTTTGAGAGCAAGGCGTTCTCGAGCTGAGCGTCCTTGTCCCAATAGCGCCTGAGCCCATCAGGTACTGAACCCTTTCTCTCTTCAAGTGTATTTCCGGTGTAGGAAAACCTGACAGTAGAGTTGGGCCAGGGCTAAATCGTTGTCCCTTTTGTGCCTGAGCGAATCGAGTACAGAACCCTTTCTCTCTGCAAGTTACTTCCGGTATAGGAAACCTTGACAGTAGCGGTGGGCCAGGACTGCCATCGTTGTCCCTTTCTTGCCTACACCCATCGGGTACAGAACCCTTTCTCTTTGCAAGCATATTTCCGGTTTAGGAAGAATCGACATTAGAGTTGGGTTAGGTCTTTTGCTTTACCAAACGCCGATGGATTGGTCTGGGTCTCTGCCTGTTAGGAACTCTGGTAACTAGAAGCCCGTCTCGAGCTGACGGAGCTTGTAGTTCCCTTTCTTAGGGACTTTTCACTTTCTATTTGCAGTTCGCGCTGCCCTCTAGCGCTGTTCTGCCCTTTCATTGTTTCATTGTACTCTGTATGAAACATATTTGTCTCTTGCCATGCATTTACCTTTACGTGCATTTTACATTGGCCGCCCCTCCAATGTTCGGACTGGACTGACTAGCTTCACTGTATGTCGACAGTGTTGCTATATGTGGTGATGCGGGTGGTGTCGGAGATATTGCCTGTCTCTTGTGCAGTCAAATCTCTTTCCATCTGCTACCTCCACATTCTCGGACACGATCCCCAAATGATTTGGCCAGAATCAGCACGAGCTGCTGTATTTCTGTTTCCAGGGTGCACCACGTGGAGGTACATTTGGGATCTTGGTTATCTGCTAACCCTGGGTCCGCCTAGAGCAATGCGTTCCCTTTGCACCCCATTAAGTCGGAATAAATGAATTAAAGACTACATGTCAACCACTACATTGTGAATGAAATATTAAAATATACATGATTGAGCTCACAATGAAAACCAAGATGATAGCCAATAAACAATTTACACGAATTATAATATCACAATATCTGACAATTCGCCAAGCCTACACCATACTTGAATAGTAGTCCCAGTTATCCAGATTCATACCGGACAATTTCGGTTTTTAACTCTTTATCCTAGTTACCTCAAAGTTTCGGTTGTTAGTTTGTAACTATTAAAACAAGCAGAGAAGCACGAGAATTAAAAAGGAAAATCTGTATTCTAAAATGGAGCACAGTATTTAAAGACTACCTCCCAAGAGAAACATGATCTTTATGCAGACAGTAGCCGTTACTTCAAAGTTGTATCGGATCCTCTTTTATCGAATTGTACATATGATTGGAGGAGTCATACACAATCAGTTGTTCCGTTTTTAGATATAAAGACCCAGCTACATGAACTACTAAACAATAACATTAAAATATCCTCAATAATGTATACATGTCTAAACCAAGTGTGATCAAAATACGGAACACAGATGAACTTCGGCAACCTGAGAAAATTTTATTGACTTGGTAGGCTGATTTAAAAATGCTAAATGCTTTGGCCGCAGAACGTATAGAAAAATCACAGATTGAACTATCGCAGTCAAGAAATAAAACACGAGCTTAACCAGTGATAAAGAGTGAATGGTAAATTATGTGGTGTGGAGGTAAGACACTGTCAGATGCACGGGGAGATATTTGTGAGTTGCGGATAGTATTTTATGGTGCGTCTTATAATAATGAATATGAAAGGTAGCATCGCGACACTCATTCTTATCTCAGGGACACACTGTTAAACACGAAACATTTCAGAAAAATTCTTTCAAATTGCCAACTAGCAGTCCCATCATGGGTGACTAATCTTAATCTGTCAGTCACCAGCTGTGTGTTTTCCCCCACTAGATCTATGGTTTTAGTCGGCTCTGTGGTGCTGGGATCATGTTAGTGAAGTTAGCCTTAATCTGGGTTTCATTTATGAAATTTATTATAGGGAATCAGGAATTTATCTTTAGTACAATGAGTTTGCCAAAATATGGTTAAACTCTACTAGCTTGTAACAATATTGGGAAAATTAAGTATCAAAATGTTTCTTGAAAATTAAGGAAATGTACACAAACATGAGCGATTATCCTTTTTAAAGTCAAATCCTCTTTCGTTGTTGTAGAAGTATTTCATGCCCTGACCGTATTTAAATGCATTATGTATATAATCTGGGATTATTTAATGTAAGTTTTCGCGCAGAATCTGGGGTTATTTAAAAACGTAAGTGGTAACAGTGTCAGCAAAATAAGAGGGATAAGTTTTGCTTGGTAGTTGGTTGCTAATTAAGCGGGCTCGTGTCCTTTGACCCAACATTATATTGTTGGGATGTGTTATATTTTCGGCACACCCCCGGCCAGAGCCAGAAAATAACTATCACTCCACCAGAGCGGTAAGTGTCAACCTATGCCCTGCTCCGAAAAACTGCAGCCAAGATCGGGTTCACTGTGCTCATTCACTGCCACCAATTGACTACTGGTTATGTCGAACTTCTCTATTGCTTCTTGCATACAACCAAATGTTTAAGTCACAAGAATTTTCACGTCCTAGGTTACTGTGCCTCTATGATGGGCCTCAGTTATAGGAAAAACAGAGCTGTCCATTTCCTTCTCCCCGAGTGATGTGCAGTACATTTCTGGCTGCTCCCTCGGAAACATAGTTAATGCATACATATATTCAAATAAGAAAACATAAAACACATTGTAACAACAAAATAAAAGCATGAGAAGCATAATTGCATAGTTTCTATAAGAATGAAGCTTTTATAAGAATTTAACATCAATATAACGGCATGTTATTTACTAAGGTTGAATTGGTGGTTTGTCTAATGGGCCATTGGTCAGACCAACAGATGCAAACTGTATGCGTGTAAGTTTCGTTCAGAAGTAACAATACTCTTGAGAAGGCTTGAATATATCACGCCCCCTCACCCCTCCCGCAGCTAAAACAATAAACAATTCAGGGACTTACCTGCTAAATTATGTCGTTTCTTCTTCTTCTTCTATGTTATATATATATATATATATACATATATATATATATATATATATATATATATATATATATATATATATATATATATATATATATATATATATATATATATATATATATATAGGGGTGCAAAGGGAACGCATTGCTCTAGGCGGACCCAGGGTTAGCAGATAACCAAGATCCCAAATGTACCTCCACGCGGTGCACCCTGGAAACAGAAATACAGCAGCTCGAGCTGATTCTGGCCAAATCATTTTGGGATCGTGTCCGAGAATGTGGAGGTAGCAGATGGAAAGAGATTTGACTGCACAAGAGCCAGACACTATCTCCGACACCACCAGTATCACCACATATAGCGACACTGTCGACATACAGTGAAGCTAGTCAGTCCAGTCCGAACATTGGAGGGGCGGCCAATGTAAAATGCACGTAAAGGTAGATGCATGGCGAGAGACAAATAGATTTCATACCGAGTACAATGAAACAATGCAAGGGCAGAACAGCGCTAGAGGGCAGCTCGAACTGCAAATAGAAAGAGAAAAGTCCCTAGGAAAGGGGAACTACAAGCTCCGTCGGCAGAGACCCAGACCCATCCATTGGCGTTTGGTAAAGCAAGAAGACCTAACCAAAATCTAATGTCGAGCCTTCCTAAACCGGAAATATGCTCGCGAAGAGAAAGGGTTCTGTACCCGATGGGCTTAGGCAAGAAAGGGACAACGATGGTAGTCCTGGCTCAACTCTACTGTCAAGGTTTCCTATAACGGAAGTACACTTGCAGAGAGAAAGGGTTCCGTACCCGATGGGCTCAGGCACAAAAGGGACAACGAGTTAGCCCTGGCCCAACTCTACTGTCAGGTTTTCCTACACCGGAAATACACTTGAAGAGAGAAAGGGTTCAGTACCTGATGGGTTCAGGCGCTATTGAGACAAGGACGCTCAGCTCGAGAACGCCTTGCTCTCAAACGCGTGGTGTGAGACTCGAACTTGGACAAGGGGTACACGATGTCGGTGAACGACACCTCGGCTAAGAGGGCGAAAGAGCCAGGGTCCAACTCCTCTGTTGAGTCCTTCTCCTTAAGGAACCAGGCTCACGGATGAGAAACGGTTCAGTACCCAATGGGCACAGACACAGCACGTCCAATTACACGAGGCAAGTTCATAGACAGTGGAACAACTCGTGCGAGTCAGACGAGAGCAAAAATCGTCTGGGCGAAGAGTCGCCACTACGCGTGCCTGGAGACAGATCTAGAGGCTGTCACAGCCTAAGTGTAGCCCACCCGAATTGTCAAGGCATGCCGAAATCGGATGTGCTAGGCCTACAAGGCGCATAACGGTGGCACAACGTAATCACGCTCCCGACGGAAATCGCACGGATATCTGTGATGGTTACAATGGAGCGAACGCAAAACAAACAAACAACATATATATATATTCTTATAATCAACACGAGAGTTCGTGTGATTACCTCCAGAGAGTATTAAGTACGTTGTACTGCTGATTTTACAGCGGATCTGCAGTATTTAGCGTCTTTCGGATCAGCACATCCGTTTTAGAAATGCTTTTAATTCGGATAATCTTCCATAGCCTGTGACAGCCTTTCTATTACATGACAGAATGCAAGCTAGAGTTCATGATGATGAAGTGTTATCTGAAACGTTTTCTGTCACAAATGGAGTAAAACAAGGATGTGTATTAGCACCTACCTTATTTAGCATCATGGTCTTTGCTATGTTGGATTGTACTATCAGGGATCTAGACCTGGGATTAAACATCATATATCGCATAGATGGAAAATTATTCAACCTTCGGCGGCTCCGAGCAAAAACCAAAGTCAAATCACACAAAATCTGGGATATTCTATTTGCTGATGATTTTGCACCAAATGCCAACTCTAGGCTGACATACAAAGTATTATAGGCAGATTCTCCAAAGCCTGTACCAACTTTGGAATTACTATTAACACAGAGAAAACAGAAATCATGTTACAAACGAACACCTAGCAAAAACTTTCACGAGACCTGCATAAAGGTAAATGGTGTAGCACTGAATGTTATCAATAGATTCACATACCTAGGTAATGCGTAATAACAAGATGCCAGAGCTGATGATGAAGTGTACACAAGGATCGCCAAGCAAGCTGCACTTTCGCAGATTTTACGCAAATGTGTAGCGTAGAAATGGCATTAACCTACAGACTAAGCTGAAAGTTTGCAGAGCAATGGTACTTCCAGTGCTGTTATACGCTAGTGAAACATGGAGTGTGTATAGACATCATGTGAGGAAACTCAATAAGTTTCACACAACTTGTCTCAGAAAAGTTATGAACATCAAATAGCAAGACAATATTCCAGATACTACTGTTCGTGACAGATCTGGTATTCCCAGCATTGACACTATCCGGACGCAGACACAGATTCGTTGGGCAAGCCATTTGGTACGTATAGCAGACCATCGCCTGCCATAGATACTTCTCTATGGTGAATTGGAGAAGGGTTAACGATCTGCAGGTGACCAAACACAGCTACTCCATTAAGACCTCACTGAAAGCGTTTGAATTAGACCAAGACACATGGGAAGAACGTGCACAAAATAATAGATTTAAATGGCGCTCTAAAGTAAAAAAAATAGCGCATCATCTTGTGAAAAGAGGAGAAATGCTGCAGCTCAACAGCGGGAAGTAGATAGAAAGTTACAGGTAGACCAAAATTCGTCTACAGTGGTAATTCAATGCCCGAAGTATTCACGGACATTTGCAGCTCGAATAGGACTCATTAGTCATCTACAAACTACTATGCGTGGTCATAATTCTAACTGAATTTACAAAAGTGGATGTAAAAATGGTAATCATCAATTGTGATGAACAACACACACATATCATTCGCCAGACGACGGATATGTATCATCTCGCCGTGACCATTTAGCACCCACTGTGCATTTGACTTTACAGTCCAAAACATATCCTGAGTGGTAGTCTCCGTGGAGGAGGTAGTCAGAGATTTATGCTGGGGTCGACTACGTATATTTTTCATAAGTTTTCCCCTGCCAGTGCACTTGTCTCGCGTAATTATACGCATTGTCACTATGCCCTTGGTACTGAACCGTTTGTCATCTGTGAGCATGATTCTAGTATAGGAAATATTCTACAGTAGAGATAGGCTCGGGTTCATTTGCCCCTTTAGCTGTGTCATCATTCATCGTCATCGTGAGCACCAATTTAAATCTGCGCATCTACACTTGTCTAGAACCACCAGGGGATAGTTTCTTCTGCTTCTTTTCCACGAGATATTCTTCTTGGAAGTAACTAGAAGTTTGTTCTCGATCTAAGTAATGCTGTGTTAAGATTTCAGTATGGCGTTTTCTCCAAAGTTTGTTCATGTGTTGTACTTAATATGTTAGCCTTACGTCTCCGGAGACTTTCATACGGATCTTGATGTTCGTGAGCTTGCAGCGCGACATTCGAAAGTTCTCGGGATAAGCTGTCATGATCTGCTGAATTAGTGTTTTGACCGTGGTGACCAATAACTGTAATTCACTGATCTTATTTTCCTGCATAAAAATAAATCTCCTTCCGGCACATTCTGGAAGTGCTTTTAGGATCTTGGATATCTGCTAATCATGGTTCCGCTGAACACTCTGCGCCACATTAATTATGTCAAAATAAAAATAAACAAAAGATGTAGTCAAAAAATGTACGCAGAAATTTTTGATTTTTAAAGACAATTGTAAAATTCCAACACAGTTTACTGTTGTATACAAAGTACTATTGTTGATATCAAAATGTGATTTGTTACCCCCTATCTCTCGCCTTCTCAACAACTGGCAAACGTTTTCAGAACTTACCCTCTTAATTGTTTACAGAATTTATATCAATCCCTTATATCACCATCTCAGGAAGACCTTAGATATGTGAATGCTTACTACGGCAGTGAACTAGATGTCCAGAAACCTGTTCAATGACTTCTATCAGACAAGACATGGAACTAAAAAGACATCAGAAGTGTTATCTATATATTTCTGCTATATTTTTCTCACCAAGTAAACTAATGTTGATCGGTTCCTTGAAGCCCTGTTTTACAAAACACACGATGCTAATAATGTTGGTGATAACACCAAAAATGTCAATTATTTGACATATTCCAGTGTAGATAACAAAAATGAAAATTCTTGTAGTTTCATGGTCGATGTCATGTCCTGAGATATCAAGGTTTGGAGTAGAAGAATTGTCTGTTTTCCACATCTCTAATTTAAAAGAATCGACCCACACCACCCTGGTGTGTATAGAAATTCACTCACTATTTAATGTTTAATTTGATTTCCGTAGTCAGGTATTCAATGTTCATCATCATCAAGTGCCGTCTTCTATTTTCATGTTCAATGTTACATTTTTTATATGCACCTGGTGTTACATTGGATCAAATAATGTGACTTCTCACTTCAATTTAAATGGGAAGTAGCAAAAATCCAACCAGTGATTTGAATACTGACACAAAATGTATGTTGATTTTGTTGCACACAAATTGGGAGCAATATAGAAGTTGTATCATTTTGTGCAATTGTTAGTGTTATCAAGATATGTAATGCATAGAAGACTCAGTGGCGTTCAATGCTTTAAGAACATATTTCTTCTACTCAGAGGGAGTAAAACATGCGTTATTTTGATTTGGAGATTCAATAAGAGGAAGTTCTTATTTGCTATATGCATGCTATATAGTAGTATTTTGTTATTATGTATTGAAATAGTTATGAAAATGTGTATCATGGCTACTTTTCAAAAAGCCGTCCCATGTGCTTATTTAAAAATGGCAATATACGCTGAGTGACCTATGCTATTAAAGTGTACTATTTAAACAAAATTCATTTAATTTTAGAATGATTTATAACAAATAATTTATAACAAATAAAGAAATGATATATAAATATTACTAATTTACATCGAGTTCTTTTTTCATACATATGTAATTAATCCTCTCTTTGAGAAAATGATATCTACTTAAGACTTACCATCCGGTGACTACAAATCTTTCCATGATTTATTGATCTATAGTTTTAACCGGTGTATCTGTAATTTACTTTTCATCATAGATTTATATTATTATAAAAGTATTTATCAGTGAAATTGAATGTTATCTATATTTACTGTATTCTGCCGTTGAAAATAACCACGTTGAGAAGAACAAGTAACATAGTTAAATTTGTTGCCATGCAATATTAGTGTCACAACTGTAAACAGAGGCAAAGAAAGAGAATCGTGACCTCAGTTTTCTGTACACACTATTTGTTGTTCATCCGTCGTAATCGACGATGACCAAAAACTCAACCATAATAATAATAACATTAAGTAATAAAGAATAATAAAGTTAATGTGCTTTTTTAAAAGTCCAATGCGAGCACAATAAGTTCTACAAAATTTACAACTGTATGTGGAACGTTGAGATGTTTTTTATTTTCTACTTGCCCGCTTCTGACTTGCAGTATCTTTTTGTCTCTTCTTCTTTCTTTCTTTTTGTTGCTTCAGTTCTATGGCTGTAACACTATGATGTTCTATCCTGAGCAAGACATTCCCAAGAGCCTGCATCATTTTAAAGATGTTTCAGTGAAGACTTGAATGTGTCTATGAAGCACTTTTCTGTTCACCAGCTTTCGAATTCCTTTCTTGTGTGCTCCATAATATATTTATTTTGGCAGACGCGAGTCCTCCATACGAGCAAGATGACAGGCAGCGTTCTTGCTCCTTCATAAGGAGTGTGTAGATGCTTATTGAGGTTGATTTTTCCAAGACCTCGTAGTCTGGTACGTTGTTACACCAATGGAAGTTTAGTAATTTACGTAGGCAGGTAAGATGGAAGTGATTTCATTTTCTTGCATGTCTAACATACACTGTCCACGTTTCACAAGCGTATAGGGTTGGTATAACATCAGCATGATATACTTGAAGTTTGGTGGTTGTTCGTATACCTCTTCTGTTCCGTACATGCTGCGTAATCTACTAAATACGGGACTAGCTTTTGTCAGTCTATTGTTAATTTCCACATCGATGTTGACATCTCGAGAGAGAGTGTTTCCAAGGTAAGTAAAATTGTCGACTACCTGAAGTTTTCTCCTGACTGACGATGAGAGAAATAACAGTATGTTGTCTATTTGATGTTGATCGGTGCATGACTTTTGATTTTTTGGTGTTAACTAATAGTGAGACCAAATTTGTTGCAGGCCTATGAGAAAACGGTCTTTGATGCTTTGTATGTTTACGACAGAGTCAGCATGCAATGCATAGTCGTCAGCGTAATGTAATTCCCTGATAGTGCTAGATTTAGTTTTCGTTTATTATTTTAGACGACGTAAATTGAAACGACCACCATCATTTCTGTAATTGATCATTATACCAGCTAAACTTTCTGGCCTGTTTACAATTGATAAATCCGTAAGTGTCCGCAAATTCCACGAGCCAACCTGTATTGATTCACACTTCTTTCTTTCCATATTTATTAGCTTTAAGAAAAGGAAATAATGGGTTGAGAGATGACTAACCATGAAATCGGTTTAAAGTACGAAGTGTACATACTAATACATAGAAAATTTGTATACTTTTAAATCACTAATTATGTCGGACAATATAACATAATTACATGATGTGAATGAATTAGATAAGATAATGACTACATGTGTCCTAATATTGACATATATTTGCTAGTGTTCATAACTGATCAATCTTGACATCAAGATTGGAGTGTTCAGTAATGACTAGCACTGACATATAGATTTTAGCGTCAGCCTTGACGGATAGTCAGCATAGAAGACTTGTTCTAATTAATTAAGTGTACTCATTCGTGACGCTTTTGATGTGTATTTGGCACTCTATTTGCACTATTTATATACTTGGAGTCACATGTTAAAAATATACAAGGCTGACGAACAGATTGTAAGGAAATGACCACCTAGGCCATGTTTACGTTTTGGTTGAGAGGTCTTTAATGGAGTGAAGTGATTTAGCAATTACCAGTCTCAACAAAAATATGTAAGTATTCAGCAATACCAGTACCGACAAATAGATTCTAGCTTTCAGCAATGATCAGTCTCAACACATAAATCCGAGTGTTTAGCAATGACTATTACTGATATATAGATTCTAGTGTTCACCAATGACCGGTCTCATCACATAGACATCAGTATTTAGCAATGACACAAACCCACGAAAGTTTTTCGTCTCTCGGTTTATATTTTTACTGCAGTACTACTTAACACACAATTGACTTGTCAAAATTACCAAATGTACAAAATGGGCGAAGAAATGTGGAAGAACTATCATCTGCAAACATATGATACATCAAGAGATGAAATATGAATCAAACGTCCACAAATATAACATTCGTTCCTGTTAGACGTCATTTTTTATTCTCCTGACAATTATCCAGAGATAATTCGGAGAATTAAATTGTTATATCTTGGCTGCGATATCTGTGTCTTTCACTATGAGATAAGCAAGTCTAGCATGGCTTATGGCTCATTAATTTTATTCTCCAAGATTGAACAGTCAGTCTTACATTCACACCTTCTTTGTTGGCTCTTACGACATATGGCAGGTTTTAGTTCTGTTATTCTTTAAGTATCTAATAATCATAATTAAGACGGCCCAACTCCAAAGAAACTATTATATGTATATTTATGTAGATAACTAGATATCGTAATCAACCACTTTTTCATAATAGAAAAAGTGTTGATGTAACCCAGAAACGTTGATGTAATGGAATGTGTCAGTAAATGACATCATATCAACGACACACGTTGTTCCGTGCAAGGAATGGGGAATTCTTTCATCTGCGGAGACATCATTTTCGAACATAACATCCCTTTTTTTTCAACCACGTGCATCTCCTCTTTTCTTAAATATCTTTAGACACATCATCATAATGGAAATATTTTCTGTTGTGTGTGGGCATTTGCGTGTGGACAGTTGCATGTGGACGAGGATTCTACCAAACCCTCTAGCTGTAAACCATACACTTTCTCATTACATCGGGTAGATAAGTTCCTGAAGACAATGACAACAACTCCAGTGTAGAAGGTTATCCGTAGATTAATTTAGAGATCTCTATTAAGAAGACGCATTGAAGAGATTACAATTAGACTTACGTAAAACACATGTTTATATATCGTCTCAATGGGACACCATAGACTATATCTAAAACTAGTGGGTAATGATGAGCACACAAGAAATCATAAAAATTAAAATACACAAATCATATTCAACGTTTCAACCAAAAGGTCTTTATCAAGACACAAACAAAACATTAAAAGACGACGAATAGAAAAATTATCACAATGTCCAACGGAAATATGGAAATGTTATGCCGGAAGGTCAGAAAGTACATAAAAACGTAAATATATGTGGAAACGAAACGAACAAAAAGATGAGTAAATGACGGAACAAAAAGAATAAAGACAAAGACCAACCAAACCAGTACTAGACATAAGAGTGGTCGGAATTGAGTCCAAAAGGCTTGAGTGTACCCAATTCGAAAATGAGACGATTGTCTAGAGCATACCTAGATCTATCATCGGTGGTGCAAGATCTGATGGCGGTGATCTGAATATCCAAAGCACCATGATGACCATCGCCGTTGAAGTGTGTGGCCACAGGAGTGGGTGTTCTGTGCTTGATGGCATGAAGATGGTTACAAAAGCGATCGCTCAATCGTAGGCCGGTTTCCCCGATGTACTGTTTGCAACAGCGTTTACATATGATCACGTAAATGACATTACGGGATTCACATGTAAAGGCCTCATCGATGGAGAAAGTGGCCCTGGGAAATGAAATGGAGCGCATCTGAACCACGTAAGGACATTAATATAAACCTGTGTTTTACGTAAGTCTAATTTTTGTTACGTTTCACGCAGTTACCTTGTATTGATTGTCATCATGAAGAAATTATAAGAACTATTGAAACAATATATGTGGTCTAATATATTGAAAAAAACTGAAGCTAAAAAAATTCAGTCAAATCATTAAAATGAAACATACCATCAGAAAGAGCATATGACATGAGAATGGGGACAACTAGACGCAGAGGAAGACTAAGAAGGTGGATTGAAGGCGTTACCAATGTAGTGAGACGTCGCAATATCACTGCATATCAAACGACCAAACGTGTAATAGCCTGAAAACCGATTGTCAGTCAATTCTGCGACATATAACAGCCAAAGTAGAGACAAAATACATAGAATTTAGAGATATTCTCGTCTATGGAAACAATTTTCTTTTCGCCAAGAGTAATCCTAACATTAGTGAAACTATTAGGGCATTATTTTTCCTCTTGGTTTGATCGTCTATTATCTATCCTCGGGCGAATGATGGTTTATAGTATCCATACTTGGCGAATGCATCCGGTTGCATCTGTGGGTCTCACCAATGACCCACTAGACAAACTACCCATGCAACTGAAAAATCTTAGTATATGACATACCGTTATATTGAAGCTCTCTTGTGCAAGCTGTGTGTCATCTATAACATAATACACCCCTCTGAATAGAAGTCTTCTTCAATAGGTATTGCACTAAGCCGAAAGCTGAAGTCTCCTGGGTGTGAAAGAAAGCTCAGAAAAATCTACCGCACTCACTGCACATAGGAAGTAAGAGCTAATCGCTCGCAATTCCTGAGGTTCTCAATCAATCAATCAATTAATCAATCAATCAATCACACTTTCGTTAAGCATAGGTGTGGGCGGTCCAGTGTGATCGTGACTATTTTAATCTGACAAAATGTATGAAACAGTTTATGTCATTTATATCTCTCGATTGAATCTCTCACGTATTTGACCATTAGGGTTTTTACACCCGAGAGGAGATGGTCGCACACGAAGTAAATTCTGTTCAATGAAATGCTACAGCTCGAGTTTCAGTATAACATGATTTTTATTTTTTATGCTGGTGTCTCCAATGAACGATCATGAACTACAAGACACGTTATAATGAGAATCTACCATTCAAAGTTTCTGCAATTCATCGACATTCCCAAAACATAAACCATGGTGCTCTACTTTCTGGTAACTGGGTGAGCCACGGTGTCAATTTTATTTCAAACCACGAATAACCAGTGGATTTGAAATCAGAAGTTACTGTTCATCGAGTGAATGACATAACATTACCCAACCGTGTCTCCCTATCTCCACCGTGTAGTATGTATATTCTCAAAACATTGATTATAGTGCATATTTCGAGTCTTCTTAGTGTGAAATAAAGTTACTTCAGCATGGCTTTGGGTCACTAACCCTATATGGGATGAGACAACCAACTCCATCCCATAACCTCCTTAGTCGCCATTTACGGCGTGCGTGGAAGGTAAATAGTGTTGCTATTCTTTGCTGTTCTTGTAGTTCTATCTTGGCTTATATGGTTTTTGTAATTATTGTTTTGTTGACATGAATGATAACATTGCGAAGATCAGTGCCACCAAGTTGTTCGCCTATTGTTCTTTCGCCTTTTCCAGTCAGTTCAGAGGTGCAGTTAGCCAGTTCTAGGGTGAAGATAAATGCCATCTTCTTCAGTAGAAAATTGTTGTATCCTGTGGATTATTCAAGAAAATTAGGTAGTTATCATCTTGCCAACTTTCTTCTCTCCTTCTGTAAATATTATTATATCCCCAGCTGTGGGAGTGTCTTAAATTTCCCACTGCCAGGAGATATATGTTGGAGATGTTAATATTGGCTATGTTTAATGAGATGTAAGCTTAGTACATGGAGTTCAATGACGCTGATTTTATATGTGAATTATCTGATGTTTAGCATCTTTCTGTACATTTTGTATTGTGGCTTGATTTTATTCTTTAAGTGTTAGTTTTCCACCTGTCCTGCGATCCTTCCCGTAATTTATAGAACATTTGTACCCTCGTATTTTGAAGGTTATTTTTTCATCTAATCCCCATCGAGGTCAATTCTTTGAAGTTGGAATAGGGAGTAGTCCAGCCAATAGATGTTGGAAAATAAGATTGGTCACCCATGACATCCAGCAAGGCCACTGTAATGTCAAGCAAGCACTGGTGCATAAGTCGGAAAAACTAGGCTGAGAGCTGCACCAACAACCATGCTATCACGCATCACGACTAGAGAACATGTTCTTCTCTTACAGTTTAGTGTAGGATGCATAATCATTGTGTTCCGATATAGGTTCGCCATTCTATCTCACTTAATGAAATATTTAGTCAATTGTGTGGGGGTGAGTCGAGGGTAGACAAAAAAGTGACGGCTAAGAAAATCCTGGATTAAATACCGTAAGGAATATTCTGGACACAATTTTTCTACACTCATCTGAAGAGCTGGGAACATAAGTGTTCAAAGGGCTTTTTTTTATTACAATGAAGTATGCTGTGTGCAAAGCTGCCTGTTCTACCATTTTTTTGCTCTTTGCTTTTATTAATGGTAAAAATATAATCTACCAATTTCTGCTAATACTGGTATTTTCTCTGTGTGATCTCAATTTCTATTTCTCTTATGTTACCCCTACACTCTGTTTATTTATTTAAGAAACTTAAACCAATGGCATGCAATGCTGCTCATCAACTATTATTTAAAGTTTTGCAGTCAAACAAATATCTCGTTATTCTGCGTGTGTATACATGCATGTTTCCAGCAATGTTCCAGAAGTGTATGCTGCTCTAATGTCAGGACATGATGATACTGGAAAACTGCCGCACTGGAATACCTCTCATCGGAGACTGAACATGCAGCCACAAACCTCCATTACATAACCATGCATTTGAGACAACATTCTTTATACGAGTTCAAGTGGTGCCTCAGATGAGGGAGGACATATGCTTTTATCAGATAGGCCACGTGTTGCCAAGAGATCAATAAACCCGTAGGCCTTCAGGGTAGTAGGGGTACCACATTCAATGCTTCAGCACACATAGTCCTCCAGCGAATTATATCCTCAGCGATGCGGATGAGTGTTGAAATATCTTGTCCTGTCTATTCCTTGATGTTGTCTGTCCATGCCTCTATTTGCCCTCCTCTGCTTATTCCCGATTGGACAGTTACCTGCAGTATTGTTTTTGACAAAGAATCATGCCTGCATACAAGAGATATATTCTTACAGATAAAGATTTTATTTTATCATCTTCGGACCACTTCTTGCAGCGTATAATTTGTTGTCAAATTCAGTTATAAACTCCCTCTTTTGTCATTTTCCAGAAAATGACATGAAATGCTGTTCTATATTTCATGCTCATGTGATAGTAAATAAAAATATTAGATGACGAGTTTATTGATTCTAAAATAAGTCCTAGACTAGCCACCACTAAACTTGTGTTGATATAATTACCACCGATGTTAAGTTCTGGTAGAAACGCTAGAAGTAACATAAGAACCATCCGTGGAATAAAGCAAGTAATGAAAAGTGTTGAAATCATTGTAACCATCACTGCAATTTTCCGATTACGATTGGAATCGTCACCAGATTTAATTAATATTTTCCTCCAGTCTGATGTTTTCAACAAACTAATGGTGAGTATTATAGTACAGATAAGGATTACGACACAAGCAGCGAATGGAATGACAAAGTTGTTGACGATAGCAGAAATCCGTTCCACATTTTCTTTATCTCCGGTAGAAACAATTCCAAGAAGAGTTACGTTTCTTTCAGGATAAAATATCATGTCCAATCTATTCACAACGTACACCGGGGCAGCAGAAAATATGATAAGTATGTAGACAGACACGATGATAAAGCACATTCGTCTTGTTGTGATGATTTCTTTAATCTGAGAATATATATTTAAAGAAAATATAGACAGAGCATGAGGAAATCATACAAAGCTGTATGATCATACTGGTTGTAATATAGAGAGTTTAAGTGAAATATTAATTAATTTCAAATGTTTAAAGTATCAATTGATAATACGAATGTTTCTGTTTTTAATATTTCGAAGACATATATATATATATATATATGGTAGGGCCCAAATGAGAATTGTGGGACACTGAAAAACCTTGAAGAGACCTAACAGGACAATGCCCTGTTCGAGAACCAAGTTTGTACACTGAAAATAGGTGCTCAATGGCTTGTTTAAACAAAAAATATTACACACAGTAATATAACTTATATATACATCAATATAAGTTATATCTGAATATGACCGTTATGAAGCAGTGGCAAACTACTCAACGCATTTATATTGCTTAGAAAATAACCACAGCCAACAAATTCTGGGTTGATAGCTACATCCTGTAAAGGATATGCTACCTTTTATATAAGTTATGTCTACACCGTTATATCTAAAGTTACATGAATTATATTTAAAGTTATATAACTTATATTTATGGTATATCCAAAGGGAATATTCTGCATATGTCAATTAATGTTTTACATTCTGCTTACGCCAAGATATCACTTGTAAACCCAATCCCGAGGGCTCATATTGTTCATCATGTGACGTATTCTTCTCCAGAACGTAGTTTTCCTTATGAATCTCCTGAAATCCCCACGGTCTTTGGGAAGTTGTTCCGCTTCCTCTAGCGACTTGTGCATGCATTACTGAATATCTCTTGCCCAACGTTGCCTTCGTCGTCCTCTTCCTCTAGTACTTTCTATCGCCGCCTCAAAACAACACTCTTTGCATGACATCGTGCCTCTTCACATGGCCGAAAGAACCTAATGTCCTTAACATGGTGTTTAAAATCCAACCTTCTTGAAGTCGATTATTTTTAGCACGTCTTGGTTCGCCGTTCTTGCTGTCCATGGTTATCTGGCTAGACCACGTAAATATGCTTAATTTGATTCAGAATTTTACAAAATGTTCTGTTGTATTATCATGTGATATCTTTGCGCACCTGTTTGGACAGAGTAATAACCAAAGTGCGCATAGGTGTATCGGCGTTAGATTAAAGGCAGCCTGTGGCATTCTACACAATGTCAATGATATACATGGGACTTATTGTTTCTAGTATAGAATACTCTTGTGGCATATTCATGGTTAGTGTTACACATGTTGTCTGGACAGGATTCAGAACGAAGACACTTGCATCATCTTGGGATGTCCCAAGTATACATCTTGTTTATCGATAAGATCTCTAATTTACTTCCCGACCGTTGTTGACACAATAAAGATGTGGTGTGCTTATGTGTATCTCATACTCATTGCCAAAACGCCACTCAGTAAATCCATATATCACTAGGATGAAAGGCTTCGTGCTTCAAAGGGGCATAACGTGATTCTTCTTCTTCTTCTTCAGCGTTTATTCTCAAACTCTCACTGGATCTCCCTTGTAGCAGGACCATTATACTACTAGAATTACAGCAGGATGCAGTCCTGATAATGGAAATACGTTGTTTCACAGTTTTATTAGCACATATGACCCAGCACATTCGTCTTCGGCGGGATAAAGTGATTGAAACAGGCAAAATAAATCTATATAAAAATAAATGTATCATTGGAGCAGTTGCACACACGTTATGCATTACTTGATACCTTCTCTGTATTCAAAACACACGACACAGATACAGGAAAAAAAATCATGTGGTTCCAGACGTCATTGAACTCATTCATACTAACACTGTAGAAAATAATTTAGTTATCTCCATTGATAGGTCAGTCTTTGGTCAGCAATACTGCTCCTGGGCGTTTAAGGCATATTGTCTGGTGGGAATATTGTCAAAGTATGCAATAGTGCGTTCACTACAACCACACGATGTCTCACGAAAGAGATAAATGATGTGTCACATGCATTATCATGATGCTAAAGGACAATACTCATGATTACATACTTAATAAGTAAATGAACATGCTCAGATAAGTTGAAGCGCGAGTCGCTTGTCGTCACAGTGGGAAGTATTTGACGTTGTTTTTTTAATTTATCTAACATATCTATGTTTTTCTTGTCACTTTTAATGCGCTGTTTCTAAATCTGCAAAGTGTTTTTCTCTATCAGGTAGGGATCTCTAGCATTACGAAATTGAAGGTTTTTTAAACACCTACAGTACTAGAACACCATTCGTAATAGAACAAGAACAGTTGTGTAAGCCTGAATTTCTTTGCAATCGACTTCCGTCGGTGAATGACATGTGGTACATCGCGATGAAGCATCCAACAGTTTTCGGCAAGCATGATCACACTCCACCGTCCTTGATAACGTGATTCCATCAGGGCGATATTCTGATGGAGTCGTTCTCATGTTCATCACTGACTTTGCCAAGGTTGGCAGGTAAAAAATGAAATTTCGAATCGAGCATATGAATTTTGAGGGACATGTTACAAACATTAATTCTGTATGCATCTACACACTGCTTGACAATAAGCACATATACGATAGGCTTTTTATGATTTCCCAGAAAGTTAGCGACAACAGATTTGAACGCCATCCATGCGCGAAGTTCACAACCATGTAATACGTTCTCGAATTGTTTGTCTGCAATAATTGTACTAATATGAGGTCCGACAAAGGTACCTTCCTTTATTTTTGCACAGCTAATTTGAGGGGGTGCGGTCAACGTCCTTAATTTCCAGAATGGTCTGTAACAATATAGGGTTTATTACGGGAACCAGTAGCCATATTTTAACTGATAAATCATACGTTATTTAACGAAACGAATTTACACTAAAGACGCATAAACCGGCGTATCCATCGTTCTGCTCGCAACATACATAGTGCCCCCTATTCTAAGGATGATTTTGTGGGGTGGGGTTTGGGGAGAGAAGGATAAAGTGGCTCTCATTGTGTTGCGCGCATATCGATTCATTGGCAGCAGAAGTTGCGTCTATTTAATCACCGAGTGCGTTACAGAAGCTGTATGAAATTGCACATACTATTACAAAAGTTGGAATGTGGACACGCGATGTGGAAACTGATTTCCGTAATGAACCCAACATATACATGTTCTATTGACATATGATTAAACGTAGAACAATATAACGACTAAGATAAGTGCATTAACTACTTAACAAACTCCTTGGTCCATTAATAACATTAAAAATTCTAGATAATTTAGCGTTTGTAGTTTCGAGTCACAAAATAGGAGTTAATAAAAACGGAATTGTGAACTTCCATGTATGTTCATGAAACGACTAATATTTTTGGGTGTTGATTTGGCTCTACAATCTTACTAGCCAAGGTGACCCAAATAGTATACTGAAATCGGATGGTTCAGAATGAAAGATCAAAATGTTGAGGTCATATTTAAATCATGACACAATATTTTAAATATAATCTACGAGTATGTGGGTAATTTTGTTATAAATGCTAAGTTTATATTTTCTACTGACATTAGTAATTTGATAAAAGGAGAACCTTTAAAGGAGCTACTACACACAGACATCTCTCCAAGGTAATTAAGGCGGTGATCCAGCTACTTAATCTGGAGAAGACTAAGTCCGTGTGTCCAGCTACCAGAACGAATACAGCCATCACATCAAATGGCAAATTTGTTGTCAAAAACATCAGCGTGAGAAGAATGCTTGCGAAAATGAGAGTAATAAGCGAACACAAGTCAGAGATGGCCAATCCTGGAGTGAAGAAAACACAAATGTATTAATTATAGGTTTTGGCAAATATAAGCAGTGTAGTATTTACGTATAAGCTACAAAAGCTATAGCTTAAGGTCCCCACTTTACTGAGCAATTGTCATTTTTACTTAAATATATTGCAGCATTATTTGTTCCAATGCCGCGCGTCCAGAAAGCTTAGGGCCGTAAGAATTCTACACCCGGCCCTGAGTATAAGCATGCACTATATATGTACAATATATACTCCTACGTATATGTAGTTCTGTTATTCAGTTTTACAGTAATCTCACTTATTATCGACTATCATCGGACTACACAGAATACGTCATTAGTTGCTCAGATCGCTTTTGCAATAATGTCACCAATGAGTAGAATCTGACTGTGTCAGTTCCAATTCGATACTAATCAATGTATTTTACAAAATATTTGTTATGTTCCTCTTAATGTGATTATATGATCTTAGCAACAATCTCACAGATAATTGGGATCGATGAGGAGAATAGTCAAGTGATATTGTTAATGACGAATGAATGTACGGTCATTGTTGATTATTACATCATTTCCTGCAGTGTTATCGTCCTGACTTCTGTATACAATACAACCGGATTTCTTTAAAAACATTTTCTGTTAATGATTACAGAGAACTAAGTATTTCTGCGTTCGTTCTGAAACTCTGGCATGTTACCGGAATATAGCATTGCAACGATATTTGCGCATTTGGACTGAAATATCGTATTTCAGCATATCTTTGGTTCACTTTGATCCTATATGGGAGTGGACAGTCAACTCCATCACATAATCTCCATGGTCGCCGCATACGACATGCATGAAAGGTAAACAGGGTCGCTATTCTTTGCTCAGCTTTACTAAGTATATAATTGTCATGAAGGTACTTGTCATTAATGTTACACAGATAGGGATGTGAAGTACACAGCGACTTAGTTGTTGGTATATATTTTTCCTGTTCTGGTGATCAATTTCTAATTTCTAATTCAGCAAAAAATATTTCTAAATCACCAACGGCTCCTGCGTCGACTGAGACTAAGAAAATAGGTGCCCGATCTTCTGAGAAAGTAATGGCTACAGGCTGTCTGCTGGCCACCACTTCATCCCCAGGTTCAAGGAAATAAACGGTCCTAACACCGTATTACCTAATATGCCAACCTTTAGCACGCTAGTGCAGCTTTCGCTGGCAACATTTTTATTGTTCAAAAACGTTAGTAGCAGCTATGACAGCCCATTGTTACGAACTCTCTCTAATACTTGAAAACCACTTATTTACTAACTAGATGTGACCAATCCTAGCTAGCCAATCCATTTGACTTGCTTTTCCGAACAGTTCATGAACAGAGAGACATGGAATTGTAACAGCGAAATATATTACATCTATCCATATCAGCGGAGCCGTCAAAGTGAATTGGGTTTTATAGACTTTTGTTTTATCGATTTTCAGCATTATGGATTGTGATGTGGATGCTGAACTTTTGAGAGGTAAGTTGGTTTTTACATTATAATATAGTGTTGACCACGTTGCATTTGTGAGATAGAGGTCGAAATTCGACTTTGTTTTGGAGCAATCCCAAATATGACTAGATCTAGAGATTCAGATAACGGTTTACGGCAAATCTATAATGTTCATTCATTTTGACCAGAGATATTATGATGATCTGACAGTGAAACCACATACATACTGTAGAATTGGGGTTATTTTACATGGTTCACACTTCTGAAAATTTAAAAATCTAAGATAAATAGTTTTTAAACTATTTAATTCCTTTTGTGTGTTATAATTTGTTTTTTGTGAAAAAACCGTCTTTACCACTTTCTCATAGTCTATTATCACATACACGTACAAAATTTACAACAATATATGCAGTATTCAATTATTTATCTATATGTGCAAATATTATTTAAATATCTCTAACAACAAAATCGTTATGGCGTTTTAAAAACAGCCACAAACAATAACACACATTTTCAAAAAAATAATCCGGTGGCAAGAAGAAAATAGTGTTTTTGTAAACACGGCGTGCTAAAGGTTTTAATAGCGTGAAACAGGGGAAAAATTCCTTTTTATTTGTGGCGGAGTGGTACAGAGTACGTCTTTGAAGACCAAGTTACCGAGTTCGATACCCTCTACAGGCAATTGTGCATCTGAACCGTTCATAAAGCAATGCCAGGTAGTTAGTGACTGTTAAGAGTGTATGTAAATGTTTTTTACTGGTAGTTTAAAGGGAAGGACAGTCAATATGGAGGTGTTGTACTGTTTCGGTGAAATGAGAGCAGTGTCTGCAATTTGATAGTTACAAGGGTCTGGTACGGCTTATATGGCAGTTGCACGTTCTGTTCAAAATTGAAAGATATGCATTTGGTTTCTTTTGCAGAGTTTGTTTACATTGTCACTGTAATTTAGCCGTGCGATTTCACTAAATAACTAAATACATTTCGACCAGTCAGCTCATTTGCTCAACTAGATTTCCCTGGTGTTGTTTCCGAGTATGTTTTTTGACTGCTCCAATACTACAAGGTCTTTGATTTTGTTGTTTTGTTGCTTTGAAAAGCCGCTTTTTGAATATCTGCCTTCTATTTCATTTCCTGTCAAATCGCTAAGTCTAGGGTTCCACTGTAGGTCACTCTGATTTGAAATGCAGAGATAAGGCTTGCAATGATCTTGCACGCTGGGCAGGCCATCTTGTGCGTATGGAGAACTCTCGTTTGCCAAAACAAATATATTATGGAGAACTCAAGGCAGGATTTCGAAAAGCTGGTGGACAGAAAAAGCGTTTCAAAGACACGCTCAAGTCATCCTTGAAACATCTTAACATTGACGTAGGCGCTTGGGAGAGCCTCGCTCAGGATAGAACAGCATGGCGTTACAGCATTAGAACGGGAGCACTAGCGGCAGAAGAATTCAGACAAGAAACTGCAAGACAGAAGCGGACACGTAGAAAAGAAAAAGCATCTCAACCTCACACAGATACCTTCTATTGTTGTCAATTCTGTAAAAGATCATTTTGTGCGCGCATTGGACTTTCTAGTCATTTAAAAACGCACTATTAACTTTATTATTTTATTATTTATTGTTATTATCATTATGGTTGAGTTTTTGGTCATCGTCGATCACGACGGACGAACATCATCATCATGTAGTGTTTGGGTGTAAAGCATTGGGTGTCTTAATTTGCATGTGGGGTGTGGTTAGTGCCCCCAAATAGATATGGAGTCTGTAAAAATTTCTATATCTGATGTTTTTTGTTCTATGAGATCAAACTGTTGGTATACTGACTCAATCACTGTCTCGATGGCCTCAGCCTATGTTTCATAATTTGAACACTTTTGATCACAGTAGTCACAAAACTCGTAGGCAGAAACATCAATGTATCGTATCTGGATACCATAACGTGTTCATTACAGAAACATCAATGTATCGTATCTGGATACCATAACGTGTTCATTACAGAAACATGTGTTACTATATGTTACAAAAATAAACTATATGCACGCTAAATATATATATATATATATATATATATATATATATATATATTACATAACTGATCAAGGGCAAATAAGCAGTGTTAGCATAAATATTACATTTATTATGCCCCTTTGTTAATGCGTGGTAGACAAATATTTTTTGGAGAAAAAGAGAACGATGCTTAGTTTTTAGAAAAGGAGGGAGGGAGGCGTTATGGCTGATGTTTGATGTTTTGTTTTTGGTAGGGGGTAGGGTTGGTATTTGCTGCATAGTATTTGATAGGGTGGAGTTAAGGTAGGTATTAGGCAGTGAGGGTTTGGTGTTTGATGTTTAATATTTGTTGGGGCTAGAGGATGGTTAAGGGGTCGCTTTTGATGTGCATTGTTTAGGGGCGTGGAGGTTAAGGTTCTAGTTTAATGTATAGTTTTTGTTAGCTGTGAGATGGGGGAGGGGTTGGGTCTTGTGTTTGATGTTTATTTTATGGTAGATCAGGGAGGGGGGTTAGGATTGGCGTGTGGTATTTAGTATTTGGTGGGGACGGTTAGGGTTTAGAGTCGTGTTTTATGATTAGTTTTCGCTTGTGGCCAGTATCTAATGATGTTGTCCAATATTGTATAGAATATGTTGACATTGTTCTAGAACCTAGATCGACATTGTTCTTTTCGTGATGTAGCAGCTCTCGAATCTGTAAGAAACGTACATCGTCTTTATCTGTAGCTGATTTTGCCATTTTGTATTTCCGATGACTTGTCTGTTATACCTGTTTTTCACGTGCAGTGTCTGTTGTGACACAAAAGATTCGGAAACTATCACATAGTTTGAATGTTTTGTACATAACATTAAAAACCTGGCTCGTGGACATATTATCCCGGAACGTATCACATATCCTTCAAAAAAATTGATCTTAAAATCCATTCCATCAGTGAAAGCAATTCTTGCTGATAATGGGTAAATGTTAATGGTTTCTAGGGCATATGTCTACAGAATTGTTTGTAGTATTACCTTACTATCTGTTTTATTTGACAATTTTATTTAGATAATTGGTTGGTGTATGTTCTCCAATGGGGGGGGGGGGTTGGGTGGTGGTTGTCTGAGGTAGTCGTATTTGTTTTTCAGTTGTCTCACTTGCAGTTAGTAGTGTAGAATTATATTCCTCTACAGATATATCTGGTAGAAACAGTTACTTTAGTCTTTTTGTATGTATCCAAGTGTCAATAAGTACTTTATTTGAATAGTCATTCTTTTGTCTCTTGTATCTGTGTACCACTTCCGTCAGTGCTCTTTTCCGACTGATATAGAACGGTTCTACATTTGCATCTATCTAACATACTGCTGTGAGTGTTGATCGCATTCTTCCACAGATTAGTCTCAGAATTGGGTTTTGTACCTGATTCAGGGATGATATAGTAGTGTTGCTCAGAATGGTCTGGAGAGGAAGGTTATAATACATTACCTGTCTGACATAGCTGGTTGATTAGTTACTGATCCAACGGTCCTTGTGATTATGCCCTTTGCACCATTGCTATTGTGTGATATATGCATGTGTCTGACATAGATGAGATACAGTTACCGAAGAGACGTCGTGTCAGTTCCCCAATTTGTACTAGATGGTCTCGTAAATTGTTGAATAGAACACGTATATTGACGTCAACATTTGTTATACAGCTTACCCTAGCTCAAGATGTTATTAGACCTGCACCCCTATAAGTGTTGATGCTAATTTATGGAACAGTAGAATGCTTTCTCAAAAGGCATTGCATTAAGCCGATACTTTCTTGAAATGGAAAAAAAAAACAGGCAATGCGTTCATTGTGATATTAAGCAAACACAATAGCGAAGTAGCTACTACTGCTTAGGATGTTCACACAAACCATATATGTGTGCTAAATCGTGCTTTATGGAGTACCACACAAGTTGAGCTCATTTGTTCAAACAATAAAAACTTGTAAATAATAAAGCTGTGACTGGATGTAAATATTTTCATATTTTGATGGCTTCTGAGGTCATTCAGAAAAATGTATATAACTTTAAAACTTATTAGCATAAATTCATCAAATTAACTGCATTGGAGCCAATTGCAAGTGAAGCTAATTGTATACTCTTGTGTAAAATTTCTAGAAAAATTGATATCAACAACTTTAACTATGGATACATTGAGTAAGTCAAAACATTTATACTTATAAATTAGCATTTTCATCATCTGTATTTGTTTTACTAATTCTAACCAGGTGAAGTAATCAAATATAACCAATGTGATTATATGTTGATATTGTACAACCAATTCCGGTTCTAGTGCTATATTATACATACATTATTTATCAATATTAGTATGACAAGTGATACAATGAAAAACACATGTAGGGAAATGTTTATACACCTGAAAATTAATTTGTTCCAACCCTAAAGACAACACAGTCTTTATTTCCACAGAAAGGTTGTGAACTGTCAAGATCTGTTTCTTGCTGATTAAAGTGATTATTTCAACACTTGCGCCACTAGTCATAGTCGTCACCATAATGAGATATACAGCTCACACAAAGAAAAAAAAAGAAATATCTAAGATGTCATGTGTGTGTGTGTTACTGTACCCAACAAACTGTTTAATGGTTTCAATTATTTCAACAAAAAAAAGATAATATAAAATATTTCATATTTACAAATTTCTCACCGAGTAAACTAATGTTGATTGGTTCCTTGAAACCCTGTTTCACAAAGCACACGATGTTGATGATATTAGTGATAACTCCAAAAATATCAATTATTGGAGATAATCCAGTGTGGATAAAAACATAAAAATGCGCATAGTTTCATAACTAATATCATAATTGACAATATCACTGACATGGTTAGAAATATTTTCCATGTCTGTTTGTAGGCAATTCTTGGTTAAAATCTGGAATATATGACACAATAATTTCGCTTAGTGTATAATTTTAGCAGTCCGATATTTACTTAATAAACATTTCGAATTTATAACTATGGTGTCAGTTCCTTGAAGGTGATCATCATATTACAACATGTGGGTTTTAGTTCTCAAAGTCCTGCAGATTATTAGAAGATGTAATACAATGTGTAAAACATATGTGTTCTGGTTGGCAGAAATATAATGTAATTATGATTTCAATGTTGTGCAGGTGACCGTATGGCTAGAATGTGTGTCTAATAACTTTGGTGTGATAGTGTTGTTAATAAAAATCTGTTGGTCGAAACGTAGATGTATGTATTTTAATATGTGTGTTAACACTGATTAGCAAAGCTTTATTAACCTGTTTAAGTTTTTCATGTTAAAGTTAAAATACAGTTTTCCTTTCGTCCTTATCTAATCGTATAACTAGGAGATTTCATGTTCAAAAAAAATCTTTGTGACAGGATTTTTGTTATTCAGAGGTACAAAGAAAAGTACTTTATGAATACATTGTTGCGAAAGCCATTGTAATCAACCTTTATTTCTATTGCCTATAACAAAAAATGTTTGAACTCAACAGGAAAGCATGTACTGGCATCAGTAAAAATAAAATAAGATAAGATTGAATTAAAAAAAATAAATGTTAAATATTAGTTAAAGCACAGACGAAAATTCAAAATGACACCTCCAAGATGCAGTATTCATACCATTTATGTAGAAATATACCAATTGGATAGAGGCATGTACCTTAGTACCATATTTACATTACACGGAAGATGTTGCAATGAGATAAATAGCAAGGTAACAAACCAACATTTAAAAAATGAGAAACATTGTATGCAATGGAACTTTGTCAATGCGTATTCGAATATGAGTAGTGAGATATTATAGAGAACTAATTCTTCTTTATGGATGTGAAGCATGGACGATAAGCAACACAAACAAAGTTGTTAGTGATCTTTAGGCTATTGAAATGTGGCTTATGAGAAAAATGATAAAAATCTGAAGAAATCAAATGTAAAAATTCTCATAAATGCTGAAAAAAAGAGACAAAGTATATACAGAATTAGAAGATGAGAGTAAAGAGTTTTAGGACCCGTGAATGGAATAGCGAGATTTGTATTATGACTGTGGAATAGAGAATGTTACCAACTGAACAACACAAGAGGCAGATGATTGTGAAGAGACATAAATGTCTTCGCTACTTGGTAAGCAAATTTATTGATTGAGGGATTAACACTTCACAGATGAACGTGTAACGTTAAAACACTCTGTTGCACTAACTATAGAAAACTGTTCTCACATTATCGCGAATCACAATCCTGTGAACTTGTTTAAACTAATATTAAATGTTGCTACATTTAACAGACTTGTTGGTACAAGTATGACATGTATATCTGCTCTATACTTCCAAAGTTTTAGTATATAATGTCAACTTCAATCTACAAATAATTATTATGTTAAAAATAAACATTGAGACCATTAACATTTTATTTTCTATATTTTGTTCGAATGTATCATCTGGAGAATAATGTAAGAAAATAATGACGTACTATTAAAGTCCAGATGTTGTTCTAGACTTGTATCTATATTTACAACAATGACACCTGTTACTTAACTTGTACAGAGACAGTATCTCAACTACACGTCACTGTCAGATGTAATGGCATAGTTATGTGTGTTTTTCAGCGTTTGAAAACATATTCAAATAGTAGCTATATCTAACCTATGAGATTAGTGTTACCATTATACCACAGAAAAAAGGATCGTTTACAGCACATACTAATTTATAGAAAACGTATTGATTGTTACAAATAAAATATCGATACAAGTGCACTCTAATTATATAGACATGCTGAACATAGACATTGTGAAGACATTGAACATATATATGTAGTTCTAATAATCTAGTTACTACGACCTCAGGATATTCAACACTATAAAGCTTTTAAATACAGCAAAATGTATTAAAAAGCCAGACTTGTTGTGTAAAGATGTTATGTTAAAATTGAGAAGAAGATCTAGGGGCTACAACATCCGAATAATAATCCCTAAAATAGCCGAGATTTCTCTACAGTAAATAATAATTGAATAATGATAGAAGTGTATCCCGTACAGGGCAATGTTAGTGAGCTATTGTTGAATTATGAAAAGTATCCCTTACAGGGAAATGTTAGTGAACTATTGTTGAATTAAGAAGCGTTTCGCCTACAGGGGAATGCTAGTGAACTAGTGTTGAAATATGAAACGTATCGCGTACAGGGAAATGCAAGTGAGCTATTGTTGAATTAATAAGCGTATCCCATACAGGGCAATACTAGTGAACTATTGTTGAATTATGAAGTTCTACTAGCACAGTTGATAGTATTGATAAAATATTGTGAATGGCGGGCACTTTAACCACTTAATTCAAAGAGTTGGGTTTGCTAGACTATCAAGTGTGCGGCCTTGCTAACTTAAGTAAATACCTAGTCCTTTTCCAGAATATTCTAACGTACTGATCTATCGCAGCCTCGCCCATCCTGTTTGATGCGGTTAGGTCGCTTTATTGGCGGCATTGCGTGTATGTGGGTGCTAAGATAAGCACGTATTAATATACTGGATAAGGGATTAGTATGCACGGGACACATACACACACATAGGTTCCTATTATATTCATGAAGAATTGTTTAAAGAAGTGACAGTATCGCAACAATTCTCGACAATCATTATGTACTAGATATCTAGATGACCCTGGGTGCACACAGAAATGAAAGATATATTTTATTTCTTGTCTAAATGGTATGATGCACATGTCAGGTCAGCGTCTACTTAAATTGTAAGATATTCTCAGTTTTGTTTAAAAATTATTCAACTTACCCAAAAGGATGAGTGGAACAGGGTAATTAATTTTGGCTCATCAGTGGAAACACACGAAATACAACACACAAATTGATGTTTCGACTAAAGGGCCTTTATCAAGACATCCATATACAACAAAAACTGACGAACATGATACTATTAATGTTCACGTGACCGAGCTCAACGTGGAGATAGGTATGTGGAGATATATAATGTGGAGATGACCCGGAAGTATCTAATCTAGGTCAGAAGTAAAACAATACAGAAAATGAATATATAAATCACCACCAAATACTTGAGAAACGAGACAGGGAGATGACATAATATCACATACGCCTGACATTCATTAATTCCGAAAGATTTAAGCGTGCCAGATTGATATATGAAGCGGTTCTCAAGTGCGTAACAAGCGGTGCACCATGCATATAGATGTGAGACTGAAAGGAGGCTTGCGGACCGATTCTGCCATTATAAGACCGGACCTGAATAGCATCAAAAACCATTTGGGATATCCTGTTGACGTCTAGCACAATAATACGATTATTTGGGCGTCCAGAACAGTCAGGTGACGGATGTTAAGTCGTGTTTCTTAGCTGCCGTATACGTCACTTACTTGAGAATCCCTCGTACAGTCGTCATCTTCCCCAGCTCGCGTATTTGATCTGCCTGGAATGGGGCCATCAGCATAAGATCTTTGAGTTTCTTCGATGTAAGCTGTCATGGTTTCTTGGTAGTTACGTTCAGTAGTTTGCCCTTGCTTTATGAATGGTTATTTCCGCTTATACTGTGTTCATTCTAAGATTGAAGTGGGCTGAAACACATCCACATATTACTCCACGACAACAGCTGGTGACATTTAAAAACTTTAACATAATTATTTTATTCAGACCTTTTTACGTTTTGTAAGGAACTATAATTTTTGCCCCTTGACCTCTTTGCACCTGCCCAACGATATAACATCAGGTATAGTAATTTATCATGGAATGTTAAAGATATATTATGTGATCATTTATATTAAAACATAAATTATTACTTTGATAAGCATGTTTCTCTTAGCAATAATAATTTTAAATTAAGATCGGTATTATGATATAATGAACTTTATTAATGCGCACTTCACATTCTATTTATGCGTTCGACGTCCAACAACCAATCAGAAACACTGATTAATTCTTAGTATGAACAGAGTATACCAACATGTCCCTAGTACGCCCTTGACCCGATGCCGTGCCTTTCAGGTCCACGCCTTTGAAGTCGATGTCGACTTATTCGAAGCTCCTCTCCACCGGCAACCCTGTGTACTGATGAAGGGAATATCCCCTTTAAGAGAAGCCCTGGGTAGATTAACAAGCCAGTCAAGAGGCTGTTGTCCATGGGGTGGCGCTGCCATCTCTCTCTCTATATATATATATTATATCCTATTCATTATCCCATGTGTTCATACAGGAATAACTCATGAAATGGGTCAGATGTTTATAATACTCGAGGTCCTGGCAACTGGATAACCACGGTCTGCACTATTTTTTATAGTGAAAAAGCTGTGATATGTCAAATTTGGACTATTTTTCCACACTTGAAAGTTTCGTACCTCTACATAAGAGTTAAATGGGAAACGGACCTTAATCAACAATATAAGAAAAAGGCAATCTTCTTTTTTTGGCCACTTCATGAGACAGGCAGGTTTAGAGAACATAATCACAACAGGCAAGATTGAAGGCACCAGAGACAGAGGGCGACAACGGGACAAAATATTAGACAGTTTGACAACCTGGCACGGCAAAGAAACAACAACGACATAATACTGTGGACAGAGAGCTGTGGAGAGCCATGACCGCCTACGCCACCCGGCACGGCACCTGATGATGATGCTGACATAAGAGGTACATTTCATTAAAAAAAAATGAAATGGGCTGGATTGTCCACACATATAACAAACGCATGAAATAGGCTTGGCTAAATGCGTCGATCTTTGAAGAACAATTGAGTAATCTAGAGCTTCAGAAGAAACTCGAGAAAATGATTGGTACAAATTCTCCAGAATCAGATAAGATATACAATGAAATGCTACTTCACTTAGGACAATCAGGAAAAAGATCAGACATCATCTTAAAACACATTATGCACTACTAACTAATGCTTTTTTCGCATAATATTATTGTCTGATATATTATTATGAACATTTAAACGAAATTAAATATAATGTCTTAAAGATACCATTAAAAACAAAGCTTAATTTACCAACAGTTTAACAGACGCAAGAAAACAATCGCATATACATTATTTACAAAGAGAGATACAACGTCGAGTCACGAGAAAATGTAGCGAACAGGTCTTCTATTACCGACGCTCAAGAGGAAGACTGAATTCTGGAAATAATACGCCACATGAAACAAAAACCGTAATTCTGGACAAAAAGGTTATACAAGATGGCGGTGTACCGGCCGTGCAGTCGTGTGATCTGCTTGTGAACCCGTTTTTCTTGAAGTTTCCCGTAGTGTAGCAACCTACGAGAAGAATTACTACGGTGTTAAGATGATGTGTTTACTCTATCAATGTTCAATAAGAGCAAACTTCTTCAAACTTGTTCAGCTCTGAATCCCAATAAACGTTTAAACTCTATCAACAATGAAAACGTAAGACGTGATACCAACTTGATTATACCAGAGCGTATAACAAGCTAAAATAAAGGACACTGCATTGAATGTAATCCATTCATTGCAACCTCTGAATCAATGTATCAATAAAATGTGACAATATTATCGTTATTTAAAGTATTTAAAAGAGATAAAATGCCGATAAAAAAGAGATTATGTAATTATCAAAATAAGATAATATTGTTATCAAAATGAGATAATATCGTAATAAAAATAAGATAATATTGTTATCAAAATGAGATAATATTGTTATGAAAATGAGACATTATCCTTATCAAAATGATTTAGCAAAATTAAACTCACCGGACTCAGATATGTTCTTTTTTATATATGTTTTTGACATTAGTAGACGTCAATAAATAGCCAAAGATATTCATAATCAAATTGAATGAGATATTGAGATGGTGTAGGGACTCACGCTTACAGATAAATCCTGACAAATTACTCATGTTGTTCTCTTCTGTGATAATTGCATAGAGAAATATGGTATGTTCATAGTTATTTCATTGTTAGAAATAGTCTCTGCATAACTAAGCATATACAGACTGGTCTTGGTATACCACGCGGATGATATTACTGGTTTGGATAACTGTTATAGAGACTCATAGTAGAGTGGTGTGGACATCATAGAACAAGGAGAAACATTCAGATCCTCTGGTTGTCCATTTAACCCTGAATTATTTTCAGTCAACTGGACTTTATTGGATGAGAATGAGGGGCTACATTATTGGTCCTAAAGATAACTTATAAACACGGTGTTAATGTAATGAGAAGCTGTTAGTGAAATAATTGTTATAAAGAATATCAGCAGTGGTATGGCATGAGTTAAAACACATTATCCGAGGAAGACGGATGTGTCAGGTCATTATCGCAAATAAAACGGCGATAGAACGCATTTCCATTATTTAGACGACATCCCGCTGGAAATCTAATAAGGCCACGGTCCTGCTACAGAGAGATCCAGCGGGAGTATGACAATGAACACTGAAGAAGAAGAACAAATTAGGGGGAGAGATATTAACCAACCAGAACGAGTAACAACCGTGTCCATTCCTTTACAAGATTGCTTAGAAGCAAATATATAGTATACAAGTCTGGAACGCGCGTGTTAAGCTATTGCATAATTTCATTTTTAACTCTTGTTTCATATAATATTAAATAAATTAACGGTAGTGAAAATTAAATAATTTATAAAGAATACCAATACCACATGTCTGATGTCATTGGAAATGTAGTACAACATGAAAACAAACAACACGTCAAGTAGTATTTTAGAAAAAAATGTTATTTCAAACTTGCTTATGAGAATGTCAACTGACATTCCATATTGTAAAAAGTAGCATGATTAAGAATGTGATCCTCTTATGCCATTAAATATATATCGTGACTCTATATAACATAAAGAAAACATTTTAAAGAACATAACGACTAAAGATATGTCGTAGCTAGCTATAAAATAACACAATTAGTATTATCTCGTAGCTAGCTATAAAATAACACAATTAGTATTATCTCGTAGCTAGCTATAAAAATAACACAATTAGTAATGAAAATGCGTTTTTCTAATTATACGCAATTCTCGTACTTTTCATATTATATACAGATGACCCGACAGAGGAGAAAGTGAATGGTAGTAGGATATGTATAAGTGATGTCTCACTTGAAGAAAACCGATAAATTAGTAGCCACATGTGTTCATTATACACATTTTAAGGCAGATAGTGAATCTGGTCATCATCTTCAAACCCATAAGACTTCAAGGTTGTAGGGGTGTCTCTACGTAAACATCAACACACAAATTTCGCCAGAATTCCCTGTTATTAGTTGTTTGTTTGAGTTTGAAGAATATTAATCCTGTCCAGTCTTATAATTTATCAATCCATACTTTCCTCATGGTTTACCAATTTTACTTATACCATGGACAGATAAAAAGACAAATCAAGAAGTGTTAAGATCAATAAACGTCGAAGAGGGCTGTCTCCTTAACAACATCTTAATAAAACTGTTTTATTTAAAAATCAGTTAACAGAGCTTGAACCTTCACAGCTCATTGCAGAGGTAAAAAGATCATGGAGGAGAGCGGTACCTTTGCAGTGACTACGACTAGCATGACCATGGAGATTATGATGGTAACCAGGGCGTTTGTGTTGGTGGGCACACAGAAGGAAACGCAGGTCTGCATCTTGAATGACTCCATGAGTGTGATTAGGAAGGTACAAGCGGGTCTAGTTCGAAAACACTGGATTGAGGCACTGAGAAATGCGAGGTTGAAAGTAGTTTCATTTATTTTCGTACCGGGACATATGGGTGTTCGAGGCATTGAATGAGCAAATGAACTGTAGTCATGCACGAATGTGGCACAGGGCGATGGGGCAATGGATCGTGCTTCATAACAGATATAGCACGCGAGAGTGAGACTAGTGGGGATGATGATGATTCTTTTTCAATGGCCAATATTTAATGATCAGGGTTTGAAATGCAGTGTTGCTAGAAGTGAACTTTTGGAGGTCGCAGAAGAATGATGGTCAACCAGCAGAGGACCGGTACTTTCCAAGGACATGTAATGACGGATACACTCAAGGAGAGATCTGAGCGAACTTCACGTCCTTACTACAAGATTGATGACTATAGAACAGCTGTTTCATGAAATCCAAATCAGTGTATGTTTTAGATACAAGAACACGGAAGACAAGAATTAAAGATTAATGTATCTATTTCTTTCCTTATCTTTCTATTACCAAATGTCACATGTCTTGTTTTCTCTACTTATACTTCTCACTTCTTCCCAATTACTAGAGTTCAATACTAGAATTCTCATACTTTGGTAATGTCATACTTTATTTTTCCTTATTTTCATTATCAGCATATGTCTATTAGTCTATTTTACATCTCTCTTCACACATTATCTGCCATGTTCTAAAATCTCTTTATTTCTCTAAACATTATCTGCCCTGTTCTAAAATCTCTTTATTTCTCTAAACATTATCTGCCCTGTTCTAAAATGTCTTTATTTCTCTAAACATTATCTGCCATGTTATAAAATCTCCATATTTCTTCACACATTATCTGCCATGATCTAAAATCTCCTTACGCATGCGGTTGCGTCTGTGGGTCTCACCAATGGCCTATTACACAAACCACACATACAACAGAAAACCTTAGAGGATGACAGGCCGTTATATTGAGGTTATCTTCTTAGAGAAGCTTCATGTTTCGTCATCTATACAATTATGCTTTTATTTTGTAGTTGAAATGTGTTTTATCTTTACCTGAATATATATGTATGCACCCTCTGTGGTTGGGAGGGAGCCAGAGATGTACTGTGCAGCACTGGGGAGGAGGAAACTGACAGCACTGTTTTTTCTATGGCTGAAACACAACATAGAGGCACATTGACTCAGGACGTGACAATCCTTTTGACGTGAACAGTTGTTGCAATAGAGAAGTTTGGCATAACCAGTAGTCAATTGGTGGCGGGGAATGATCACAATGAACCTATCTTGACTACAGTGGCTTGGAGCAGTGTATAGGTTGAAACCTACTTTCCTGGAGGTGTGATAGTTATTTTATGGCTCTGTTTTGGGGTAGGTCGAAAATTCACAGACTTCCCAGCAATATAATGACATTTAATGACATTAGGTCAAAGGGCATGAGCCCATGGACCGCTGGATTAGCAACCAACGAACCAACCAACCAACCAGCCAACCAACCAAAATCTCCTTATTTCTTCACAAATAATTTACCATATTCTAAAATGCCGTTCTTTCTTCATACTACTGTCCTCAGATATTGTTGTTCTCCTTTTTTCTTCTTTCCCTACAATTTCGTTTTAGCTGCAGTGGAATTTTGTTCCGATATATTTTCGTCATACTTTTTTAATCCAACTGAAGTATTTATTCATTTGTACCGAAAGTAGAGGGTAGAAGAAGAGGAACCGGACAAAGAAAGATAGTTAAGATAGCCGGATAAATAACATTAAGATACGGTCTGGAAAAGATGTTTCTAGACTAATCTGAATGGCTGATATTAGAAATGTTTCTTTTTGTGCTGCTGCGTCCACTCCAGTGTGTCCCCTCCCCTCATGAACCTGATTGGTTATTTTTCTGTCTATTATTATAATGAGGTATTTTTCTTTGCAAACACTGTCTGTTCTAGCGTTTTTTTGTTTGTTCTTTGCTATTTTTATTGCTGTAAATCTAATTTACCTATTTCTGTTAATACTCTCAGTGCCATTTGAGATAAACCGTATACGAGGCAGGATGTTGTTACAGCTCTAAAGGAAATGTAATTCTATCAAAAAGGCTATGCTCTTACAAGAGATACATTTTTAAAGCTAAAGTGAATATAGTGTCATTATCATGTAGTGATATAGTGTCATTTCCTCGCGTAATTTGTTGTCAAATTCATTTATGAACATGGATTGTTGTAATCTTCCAGAAAATAGCCTGAAACGTTTCTCTATATTTCGTGCTCATGTGATAGTAAATAAAAATATTAGCTGACGAGTTTATTGATTCTAAGATAAAGGCAAGACTACCTGCCACTATGCTTACGTTGATGTAACTACCGCCAACGTTCAGTTCTGGTAGAAATGCTATCAATAATATAACAATCATTGCTGGAACAAAGCAAGAAATGTAGAGTGTTGAAATCATAGTAACCATCTTGGAAACTTTCCGATTACGACTGGAAACATCACCTGAGTTCATTGATGTTTTCCTCCACTCTGATTTCCTCGACAAACTTATGGTAAGTATTATCGTACAGATAATGATCACGACACAGGCAGCGAATGGAATCACAAAGTTGTTAACGATATAAGAAACCCGTTCTACATTTTCTGTATTCCCTGTAGAAATCATTGCAAGAAGAGTAACGTTTCTTTCAGGATAAAATATCATGTCCAATCTATTCACAACGTACACTGGAGCTTCAGAAAATATGATAAGTATGTAGACAGACACCATTATAATGCAGACTCTTCTTGGTGTGACAATTTCTTTAATCTGAGAATATAAAATTTATTAAAAAATCGATAGGTCATAAAATTAAATAAGGTATGTTCAAGCTGTAATAAAAACATAAAGTTAAAAATCAGTTTCAAATGTTTAAAATATCGATTGATGATATGAATGTTTCTGTTTTAAAGATTTCGAAGATATTTTGTATTCATTCTCAACGTTTCCGCAGAGAAATGCAGGGAAGCTTCCAAAAGTGATATTAGGTGTAAACACAATGAGAATTGTGTTACATTGAAAGGTTTTGATGAGCCCCAACAAGTCTATGGCCTTTGTTAGGAACCAGGTTTCTCACTGAAAAGGAATGTGCCTAACGAGAAGAATTTTATAAACAGTGACAACTAATGTAATATAACGTGTTTCTGATATTTTCATAGCATTAAAATCTAAACACTATCCTGCGTTTTTTCTTAATCCACCAGCTAAAAATGCTTGTTAACAGCGATGTCTGTACCGCAGCGTAGTAGGTAAGATTATAGTGTCTTATAGTGTGTTCCCCAAGTCCAATCAAGAATCACTGCCGGCATCATTACATTGAAAAAGAATGAACACTGTGGGATATTTACAAGCGACGGAAGCGGAAATTCTCCTGCCCCGAACCCTCTGCACTCCTAAACACACTGCAATAGAACTTTCCTGACACGAATCGGACTTCTCGGGCATCAAATAACTCACAAATCAAAGTAGACACTCACAAATAATTTTTTTCTACTTGTTTACATTTATTGTCTTTCATGCGATGCTGATATTCGCTTGCGAAGGAGGAATAACATTATCATCATAAGGATACAGCGGTAGAAAAAAAATACTTAGCCGTGCTGAATTCTTAAAAAGGTGTGACATGTAGGCCCTACATCTGGATTGGACCCAGTTTTATATATAAAGAGAATGCTCCATAAATGTCAAGTACGGTACTGTATGCTTTTTGTGTCAAGATCACATTTTTCCACCAAATCCCGACGACCCATGTGGTTACACCTCGCATATATGCTTATTTGGTTCCAGAATACAACAAGAATGAAGCAACTATACCTCATGCATGTATTCTATTTTGTTAATAGTATTATCCATAGAGTTTGTCTCTTTATAATGAACACCTTCTTTAAATATAGTCAGTCACAAGTATACGCATGGTATAAATGGAACAGCTTGGAATGCAAGAGCCAGATAGACTTTATACACAAAAACTGAAACAATAGACGAAAATTAACAGATGTTCGAGTAATACCTAACATGTATGCAGACACTGCCCTAAGGCAGTAATAATAACAGTCAAAACAAACAGAGCGAAAAATAACAAATGTACAAGAAAAGCATCAAGTATAACTAAATATACAGAAATTGGAAGAACTAAACATATGCGAAAACTATATCCAGGAAGTTAACAAAGAATTCGCAGTTACCAGAAACCACACATCATATAGAAGAAGAATGGAAATATTTCAAAAATTTCATAATGCAAACAGCAGGAAACATATGCGGATATTAAAACCATAAAGTCAGGAAACCAAAAGTAACAGCTTGGTGGACAGACGAGGTAAAGAACGCAACGAAAGATAAAAAAAAAATACAAGAAATGGGCAACATGGAAAACGCATGAAAATTACTTAGCTTACAAGACTGCAAAGATTAACACCAAAAATCTGTAAACATCTGCAAAAACTAAGTCATTGGAAGAATATAGAGAAATGCTTAACAAGGATATACAAAACGCACAAAAGATATCCACCAAGAAATTGCAAAACATAAGAAATAAAAAAAGACACGAACCAACAGAAATAATCAACGATGAACACGGCAACACACTACATAGTCTCCAAGACATCATGGAAAGATGGATAACTATTACAAACAACTATTAAAGCGAAAGGAAAGAGAAGTGATTACAACAATAAATAAAATAGAAGAAGACCTATAACAATAGATCCTGAAATCCGAAATGGAAGACGCAGTTAAACATGCACCAAATAACAAAGCACCAGGAATAGACTGCATACCTATAGAAATAATAAAAATGCTAATAAGGACAGGTATAAAGTGGCTACAGATTGTTCAATGTGATATGGAAGACACAAAAGACACCACATGCGTGGAATACAGCGTTGATTGTTTCCATCTGGAAGAAAAAAAGCAGTAACGGGACTGCACGAAGTATAGAGGCATATCACTCTTAAGCTATATAGGAAAAATCTTTAGTAAGATACTAGAGAGAAGGATGCGCACATATATAGAACGAAAGCTCAACAACACACAATTAGGCTTTCGGAAAAATAAATGCTGTATAGACACAGTCTTTGCTCTGAAACAACTTTCAGAAAGAGCAACAGAACATAACCAAGACTTATATCTGGTTTTCATAGATCAAAAGAAAGCTTTTGACAGAGTTGATAGAGCACAACTGTGGATAACACTACAGACATACGGAGTCCCCCAACATCTGATAAGGATATGTCAATGCATATGTATGTTCGTCCGTTACAACTGATTACGACCATTTTTTACATCAACATTTGAAAATTCAGTTAGAATTATGTCCATGCATAATAGTTTGTAGATGGCTAATGAGTCCTATTGGAGCTGGAAGTGTTCGTGGACGATGAATAGGGTAATACAGTTTTTCTAATAACTAGAGACACACACAATAACACACACACAAATCGATGTTTCAACCAAAAGGAATGTTTGATGTAATCTGTCTTCAGTTTTGCACAGTAAGTTCACCCTATCTACCTGTTTGATTTCAGTTTTACGCAGTAAGTAGATATTACAGGTACATCAGATAATTTCCAAATTCACTTGTGAGTGAGACAGGTATGTGTGCTATCCCCATATTCATAACATGCATAGATCACATATGCAAAGTAGTAAAGACAACGAAGAACATAATTTGAAGGATAGCTTAAGCGAAATGCTATTTGCAGACGACCAAGTACTAGTAGAATCATCAGAAGAGCAACTACTAAGACAAATACACAAATTACATACAAAATGCAACCTTTAGTCAGTCAGTTCAGTTCCTCTTTTTCCAAGTTTAGCACATAGGTTGGATGTCATAGTTCTCCATGCCTGTCGGTCAGTTGCCAAGGATTGCAGGTCTTGTGTATTTATACCTGTTGAGTTTAGTTCATTCATAAATGTTCTTCTGATCGTTGTTTGTTGTCTGCCCTATTTTCTCTTCCCGTCTGTTGTCCACAAGAAGGCTTGTCGTGGAATTCTATCTTCCTGCATTATAAGTATGTGATCGATGTATGTCCAGCGGTGTTTTCTGATGATGTTCGTCACATATTCTTGTTTTGTCTCCTCTTAGTATGTCGTTTGATTTTAAGTCTTTCCATTTAGTATTTGTTATTTTTCTGAGGCATCTATTCTCGACGGCAACTAACTTATTATCCATTATTGCGGCAGATTTCCAACTTTCACATCCATATGTCAATGATGTAATCACACTTGCATTGAAAAGTCGTAGTTTGATGTGCTTACTTGCGATATTCGATCTCCAGATGTTTGAGAGTGTGTTAAAGGCGTTGGAGGCGAGAGCGATTCGAGTCGTAATTTCTCATTTGGTAACCTCGTCTGCTGTTATCTTGCTTCCCAAATATACGAAATTTGAAACATTGTCTAGTATATCATTTATTTTAATTGATTATGTCAGGCCGGTAAAGTTCACGATTTTCGATGTATGTGTGTTTATTTGAAGGCATATATGTTGTGCAAAATAACAAACCTTGCAAGATCAAAGTGAATGATATTGTATTAAAACAGGCCCATCAATTCAAATATTTAGGTACAATGATTACAGCAGATGGAAGAAGTTCAACAGAAATAAGATGCAGAATAGGACAGGCAAAAACAACATTCAGAAAAATGAAAAATATACTGTGTAATATGACCTTGTCATTAGAGGTGAGAAAGAGAGTTCTGCAGTGCTATATAACCCTTCTACTAACATATGGGTGCGAGTCTTGGACAATAAACAAACTGGAAAGTGGGAAATTAGAGGCAACAGAGATGTGGTTCTACAGAAGAATGCTGAGAATACCATGGACTGCCAGAAAAACTAATGTAGAGGTGTTGAAAGAGTCAAATTCGACAATATAATATAAGATAATATATATAATCAACAATATAAGAAAAAGGCAATCTTTCTTTTTTGGCCACTTCATGAGACAGACAGGTTGAGAGAACATAGTCACACAGGCGAAATTTAAGGCAACAGAGACAGAGGGCGACAACGTGAGAAAATATTAGACAGTTTGACAACCTGGCACGGCAAGGAAGCAACAACGACTTTGATACATAATACTGTGGACAGAGAGTTGGGGAGAGCCATGACCGCCTACGCCACCTGGCATGGCACCTGATGATGATGATCTGTTGTGCACAAAATTTGAATCTTTCGGTTTTTTCTTAGAGATCTTGGTGTGTTGAACTCAGTAGAGCAATATAATATTTAACATGACTATAAATATAGAGAAGACCGAAGTAATAAAGACAGGAAGAACAGAAACACCAACATATATAGGAAACTCTAGACTTAAACAATTGACAAAATTCACATATCTAGGAAGCAATATATCAACGGACGGCAGGAAAAGCATAGAAATACACAATAGATGTAGTAAAACATACCAAACTCAATGACAAATGGCACAACTCTTCACAAACAAAAATGTAGATTTAAACGCCATACTAACACTATTGAAAACAATTATTATACCAATCCTGTGTTATCAATACCAAACATGGACAGCGAATGCACAAGTAAACATAAACTTATGACAGCTGAAATGACATGCTTGCGCAGAATCCAAGGAATATCGCTAAGAGACAGAGTGAGAAATGAGGACATTGCACAAAGAACCGGTACTACTCCAATCTTTCAATATATTAAGAGATAACAAATTAAATGGTTTGTACACATCAGCATACTTCCATCAGATAGCATACTACAGCAAGCTCTGATACACAGATACAGTGCAGGAAAACCTAGAGGCTCACAACGAAAACGATGGACCACCGAAATAAAAGAGACGACAAACTCCACAATATACTCATTACACACGTGGGCCATCTCCAGAAAACTCTTCTACCTCTCACGCTGAAAGGCAATAAAGAGTTTAGTGAATAGATTGATAGATATATATTTCTTCTTCTTCTTTCGTTCACATGAAACATACCTATATATGTAATTCTGTCTCTTGAATAAAAATCATTGTTTTTTGTAGTTCATACTGTGACCCATAGAGCTTTGATTCCAGTGTTATTTCCTCTAGACAATATGTCTGCCTCAGCGTTTCATACTCAGAAAACTCTTGAAGTATATGTTCGGCACTCTGTGCTGCCTGTCAACAAGTACATATGGTCGTGTTGCTAATCTTTAATTATGTGTACATGTAACTGTGGAGTGGGTTGTGTCTCGTTCTAAGGCGTAGAATTACAACTTGTTCTGATCTGTTGATAATGTGATAGTCATCTTGTGGTGGTGTTTGTGCCATTCTTATTGACTTGTTTATCTTTTTTTTTTGATGGTAGGTAATAGGTACACCAGGGCGGTCTTCGGCATCACCTTCCTTAGCCAGTTGGTCTGCTTTTTCATTTCCTGGTATTCCATAGTGAGAGGTTATCCATTGCATATTTACTCTATACTGGTAGACAGTTCATTAAGTAGTTTATGCAAATCTGTTATCTTTCCAGACTGGACACCGTGAAGCACTGACCTTTATTCTGTCAGGAATACCACGGGCTGCGGGCCACGTTTGAAGTTCAGCAGTTTTTCAGTTGCTACACTAATTGCTTGGATTTCTGCATCATAATTATTGCAGAATTTTCTTGTTGGTGTTCTGATCTTATCACTAGACTTGTGTGGATATTCTATATATATACACCCGCACCTCCATTTCTCACTGCATTCTGTGCTGACACATCTTTGTATACTCTGACCCATATGTCTTGTGAATATTCATCGTCCAGGAAACTTAGGGTGACTATCCATCGTTGTACACTGTTCTGTTCGTCCTTGTTTGGTATTATTTTTACGTGGTTCTGTAGTTATAACTAATCCTTAGCATTGGACACAATTATACAAACATATTTTTCATGAAACGTTTATGATATTCACATTGTAAAAGTCTGTAGTCTACTAATGCAGATGTTTGGTTTTATCCACCTGATTTAATTCTAAATCATTGATATTAATTCTGCATTTAATAGTGTGTATTTCTTTAAAAAAACCAATACTTCTGTTTTCTTCTTGTTTAGACTGAGGCCCCTGATTTCACTTTATTGTACTATTATGTCTAACTGTTTCAATTAGAACTCCAATCAGAACTGTGTCATCAGCACATAGGATATTTTTCAGATTGTAACTTCCAACTGCTATTCGGGCATGCTATGTTTCCCATAATATCCATATTATACAGGAAGAAAAAATCTAGTGACATTAAAATATCCTTGCATGACGCCGTTTCTATGTATTAACATTCTCCTACACTATTGTCAACTCTTATCGCAGCTGTGCAGATTACTTTCGTAGGATAATATACGTATTGGAACACACGCAACATCCAAACCACATTTTAAATCAGCTTTTAATTGTTAATTAAATCAATCGTATTAAAAAAAGAGTTCGCATATCAACAACTGTTTCGAAAGCAGAAGTTATATATTATAATAAATATTAAAAATATATTTTAGGACTTGACCAAGGGCATTAGCCATGGAAAATAAAATCGCATTTGAAATTAAATGTTATCGAACAGTTCTAAGACTCTCATAAACAGAAAATGATCCAACGCAGACTTCAGAAAAGACATGAAAAATGAACGAAGAAAGTATCCTCAAAATTATCGGAAGTCGGAAACTAAACAATTTTGTACATATAATGAAACTCATTGATTTATAAGTATTAACAAAGGAGGGAAAGGTTATAAAAAAGAACAAGAGGCAAACCAAGACTATGATTGACACAGGATAATCAACGATCATTTAAACATGACACTGGAAGACGTTGGGCAGCTTGCAAAGAACCAAGAGTCTTAAAGAGTGGCAACGAGAACAACGTTATACCAAGGACACGCCACATAGATACATATGATGAGGGGTATTATGCTTAGATCTAGATGCATATGATACACGTATGTGGTATACTATTTGGATATTAGGACTTATACTATTGTGGATTTAAAGTAAAATGTCATGAACATCGCAAATGGATGAAGAAGGCATACTGGTATAGAAGCGTTAGGCAGGATCGTATATTTAATTGACTAAATACATTCCAAGGGAGAATGTGGGCAACGTCCTTAATTTTCTGTATGGCGTACAATAATATACACATGTTCTATTGACATTTGATTAATCGGAGAGCCGTGCCCACCCGAGATTGACCAATATGATTTATCAGTGAATTAAGCACTTAGCTACTGTCGTAGATTAATATGTTAAAAAAAAACCCAGAGAATTTCGCCTGCATGTTTCCGAAGCTCAAACAGGGAACTAATACAAGCGAAATTCTGACCTGCTGTGTATGTTAGTGACACAGCAATGATTTTTAGGTGTTGATTTGGCTGTCCGATCTCAAGTCATAGTGACCCAAATACTATACTGAAATTGACGTATCATAAAGAAATATACAGATATTGTGGTAATATTGTAAACAACAACACAACATAATTCTTTAACCAAACTACATCATGTTGGTCAGCAAGTTTCAGAACCAGGGAAGAATAAATGATGTGTATCATTTCAACTGAAACCTATGTTATATATTTTTGTTTATAATTTCTAAAGAAATTAGTAATTTGATAAAAGGACAACCTTTAAAGGAGCTACTATACACAGGCATCTTTCCAAGGTAATTAATGCGGTGATCCAGCTACTCAATCTGGTGAAGGCTATGTGCGGGTGTCCAGCTACCATAGTAAATACTGCCACAACATCAAATGGCAAATTTGTTGTCAAAAACATCAGCGTGAAAAGAGTGCTTCCATAAATGAGCGTAATAAGCGAACACAAGTCAGAGACGGCCAAACCTGGAGTGAAGACAAAAATAAAGTATTTATTGGTATAAGCAAGTATAAGAATGAAAAATACAATTTGCTGCGGGTATTACTATATTTATAAGTCAGGACTGCTCGCTGTCATCAGCAACAGTATTATCATAGAACACAGGTTTAGTGAGTTTTACACTGATTTGATTTTTGCACCAATCGCACGCAGTCATTGATAGCAACAACACAAATATTCATGTTGTATCGTTAATAATGAAGGAAGCGCCCGCCATTGTTTATTATTGCATCTTCTTCTTCTTTTTTTCCCCTTCCTCTTATACCCTTTACGAGTGTCGAGGGAGATACAATGTTCTTGTTCTCGCTTTTCTGGCAGCTTCAGATAATGTTATTTGGTGTTCGTGTAATGTCTCTTTGAAGTTGTCGATCCAGCGTACTCTAGGTCTACCCCTGGCTCTTCTTTCTGCTTCTCCTCTCTTCATATATGCTTTATAAACTAATGAATCACACGGCATTCTTTCCAGATGACCAAACCATAATATCTATTGGTTTTGTATGTATTGTAGAATTGATATGACACCCATTTTATTGCATCATTTCCCTCATTGTTATAATCAATTATTGACCTGCCTTCTACATCCACCGCCACCGGGTTTGTTCCCTGGAACCTCTATTGAGTGTGATGACTACAGAGAAGTAGGTAGGTATAAATGAATTGATAATAAGTTTAATATATTAAATACGTGAGGATCGATATTGAGTTAGATGTCGACAATACTAAATACGTTGAAGAGATTGTAAAGGTGTAGATAATTGAGTTTATTGTATTCCAGTTAGAAATGGTCTCAGACTCTTTTATAATTTGAGTATAAATAACCAAAATGACACAGGATGTCCGAAAAAAATGGAGAGTGCAGCCGTAACCAAACGGATAAGTGATAAATACTAAATCAAGTACAAAGGTACTATTAAATCCTAACTTTCAATGTTAGGATACATAAATAAATATCTAGCAATAAACCAAAAGAACAAGGACTATTGTCCACGTTACGCTCCAACAGGAGCCTTACTCAAGAAACACACAATTTAAAAAACGCCACAAAACCATACAAATATTCAAATGACTTTATGTGATGACTTGGACATGTTTTTCTCCCCACCAAACATTTCAAAGTGAAATCGCGCCATGCATATCAGGTTAATGATGAATAACGTGCCCTCAATATGTGTGCATGTTGGCGCATTATTGATAGACAGAAATAGTCGCTGATCAATGGACAATTGCTGTGGGTACAAAATATAATAGTTAATGTATTAGATAAAGTGGAAGTCCAACGTAAAATATGAAAAATACAAAAGCAGAGCTGGAGTACACCAATGCGTAATGTTGAGATGGTGAGTGGGAGGTTGGGGGGGAGGGGGAGAAATACAGGGAAGAGGAAACAGAATATGAAAAAATTTATGAAAATGTTAGCTGGAGGGCTACGAATAGATGTACACACTATAGAAATGTGCAGGGAGGATCAGTATTTGACAGCGTGTGGAGTAGATGATGCATTAAAATATACACATATTCACATACAATTACACAACTAAATACATATACAGACATACTCTTCTGAATATAAACAAAAATAGCTAGGTATACGTGGACATATACATACACATAAATAAATACATAGATATACCAAATCAATATATATATATAAATATGCATACACATATATGCACATATATGTAGATACACACATATACCTGTACACAGGTGTACATGCCACAAAATACACGCACCAACAGCCACACCTATATATATATATATATATATATATATAATCTTCACATATTCAATACGTAGATGCACGAAAGATACCCACACAAAATGCATAGGCATGTAAATGCATCCACATACACGCAAGAGTTCACACAAGAATAAGTGTACATAATATCACAAAATGTAGATGGATACATTAATATATATATATATATGAGTGCTTGCTTATGTTAATTCATGTATATATATATAGATTTATGAGAGTGTTTATGTTAATGCATGCATCTATATCTTGTTTCATTACGTACACTTATTCTTGTGTGAACCCTTACTTGTGTGTGGATGCATTTACATGCCTGTGCTTTTTGTGTGAGTATCTTTCGGGTATCTATGTAATTAATATGTAAATAGATATATTAGTATGTGTATTATTTATATATTTATGTATATGTATGTAAATAAATGTATATAGATGTGCATGTATGTAAATAAATGTATATAGATGTGCCTGTTGGCTAGTGTATTTTTGTGGCTGTGCATCTGTGTGGAGGTATAAGTATGCATGCACATATGTGTATGTATATAGGTATTTATAATTGTATATATATATATATATATATATATATATATATATATATATATATATATATATATATATATATATATATATATATATATATATATATATATATATATATATATATATATATATATATATATATATATATATATATATATATATATATATGTATATATAAAACAAAAAATAAAAATGGACAGTTTGTTCTTGTTTGAAATAGTTACCAACATTTTTCTTCTATAATACCAGTGTATGACAATGAGATGTATGCTATCGGATAGTGCAATGTTGTTCATTTCTGGTGGAGCCCTAGGTATCGTGAATGCCATCACTGTAAAACACATCAACAATATCTGGCGAACGAAGAATTAGTACAGAAGAATGATGAAGTACACTGACCCAGAAGAACATGCTACGCTTAGGACAGGAAATGATGAACTTAGTACACTGCTGCACTGGTTTGTCTCAACTAGGGAATTAAACATGCATCCATAAACTAAGACAACCGTATGTTCAAATACTCATAGCTATAGTGATTATTTCAATATCAGCGTCACTATCATCATACTTATAATGATCATCATGAGATATACAAAGCCGAAAATAAATAAATAAATGTCTAGGATGTCAAGCTTGTGTTACTGAACAGGGAAGCTGTTTAATGATTTTCATTATGTTAAAAAAATAGCAGAACATATTTGATATTTACAAATATCTCACCGAGTAAACTAATGTTGATTGGGTCCTTGAAACCCTGTTTCACAAAGCACACGATGTTGATGATGTTAGTGATAACTCCAAAAATGTCAATTATTTGAGATATTCCAGTGTGGATAAAAACAACTAAAATGCGCAGAATGTCATAACTAATGTCATAACTGACAATATCACTGACGTGGTTGGAAATATTTGGCATGTCTGAAAAAAACTATTCTGGTTTAAAATGTTAGATATATGATAACATAATATTCACTTAAACTATTCTTCTTCTTCTACGTTCTCTGATAACCAACACGAAAATTCTGTGAATTTCGCCGTATAGCGTAAAGTACGTTATGATGCCAGTTTACAGGCATCTCGGAAAGTCCAGGACACTCGATTTCGACATGCCTTTATTTCGTGTGGGCTTCCATAAACCGTGGCAACCTTCCCATCTTTCTCCTGGCGTAGAAATGTGTATCGACTCTACGTCAAGACGGTTTATCACCCACTGTGTCCTTGGACTTCGCATGCAAAAGTAGTACCCTAGGTGACAGCCTCCGAAGAGGAGTTAATCAGAGATTTAGTTGTGGATCAACTTTATCCATCTCGCACAAGGTGTGCCGCTGCCAGTTAATTTGTATCGTATAATTATACGTTTTGTGACTATGCATCGCGTAATGAACCTTTTCTCATTCGTGAGCATGATTCCGGTTTAGGACAAAAATTGACAGTAGGGTTGACCTCCTACTGCCTTTTATTGAGGTGTCATTCACCAAATTTAGTGAACGAGACTTTCAATTCTGAATCTCCGTGCATATCAAGAGCAACGGGGACTAGAAACTGATTCTTGAGCGGAACACAGCTTTCGTTTTGATTTCCATGTAGAATTTTTCTCGTTCTATTTGCACGTAGGGATGACCTCAGACGCCCTGCTGCCTTCTGATTGTACTAAATCTGTTATCCTTAAGGAGGCCAGAGCACAACTTTCTATATTCGTGATGATATCTACCCATTATGTGACATTTGAATTGGTTGCTACTCCAATGCATTTACGAATCTTCGGACCGATCCAGAATGTCTTCGACACGGTCTGTCGAAAGTACCGCTGTCAGAGTTGGCGCAAATGTGTCGGTGATGTCGCTTTTCTTGTGCAGTCAACGCTCATTCTGTGTGCATCGTCCACATTCACAGTCGTGATCCCAAAAAGTGTTAGCCAGAAACAATACGACCTGCTGTAATTATGTTTCCAAATGTGCACCACAAGAAGGTGTTGGAGGAGGATTTCCGAGTGGGTAAGTTATTTTCCTTGTGTTCAAGAGGCCATTGGTATGAATACTGCTCGTACCGTCTTATTTACAAAATGGAAATTTTCGGAGCTTCCTGTGGATTGTCGATTGAAGCTACGTAGTTACCTGTTATGAGTGGTACTATTGGCTTGCGGCGTATCACTTCGTTGATAGTGACGGAGTACATATCGGAAACCAAGTACAATGTAGTCGATCCTCCCACCCGTGATCCCTTTTTTAACAACACTGTAATGGACTATTAGGTTATAAGCTAACCCTGTGTCCGCACGATAGCAAAATCCTTAGCACTCCACCTAAATTCTAATTTAAAAGATCTTTACTTCTTTACTGACTATAGTTTTTGTGCTAAAGCGATATAAAATTGGTAGGGGCATAAGTGGAAATAACTGTTAGTATAGCCTTAATTTTGCTTGTGCGAAATTTACCAAAAATTACATAATTGTGTTATTTTTATACCACATCTTGTAATATAACCTTATGAGATTTTCAGTGAATTTTCATATACTGTAGAGATGGAACATGATCCATTTAATAAAATTAAAATAATAGGATTATTCATTTGCAAAATTCTATCAATTTGTGTGGTAATTTTTCAGCATTATATTTGAGAACAGTTACCTGCATACAGTTATTTCCAATGGTTATGATCCGGATAGACTGGAAACAAACATAATAACTTGATTTTGAGACTAGACATTAAAATAGCATTAATTCAGAGTGCAAACCCCAGAATTATCATTTTCGGACATGTAAATTTATCTTAATTACATAACTAGTTATTTCAATTAATCAGTCCGAGATTTTTCAGCCAGCCATGATTTATACCAGATTCCCAGCATCTATTATACTATGGGGTAAAATTGTAATAAAACTTTTATAGAATTGGCTGTTTTACAAATATAAAGAGAAAGTAAGCAATCCGTTGGGTAGATTTAGCCCCTTCATTATTAACATTAAACTAATAACTAGTGTGTCAGTCCTTGAGATATTTCATCATATTACAATATATGTTTTAGCTCTCAAACTCCTGCAGATTTTCAGAGGATGCAATACAATATGTACAACTGAGAGAACATATGTGTTTATATTCTATTGCCCATACACAAATCTTACAGAACTTCTTACCAGAAAATGTTCAGTGGCAACAATAAAAAAAAACCAGATTTAATTTAAAGATATATTTGTGTAAAATTTCTGTAAACATTGACCATACTTCACAGACCAAAATTCATAGTAGATAATCTTAAGACTCAGTATTTTATTGGTATCAATTATATAAAATTAAATTAGCCGGACACAATCAATTATCCTGAGACCATTTTAACATTATATGCCATATTCCACAATGAGAGCAGGTTAGCACAAGATAAAGAAACATTAAAAAAATTAAAAACATTGTTTGTAATGAGGTATTTTTAAAAGAGTATTAGAATTTCAGTACTAGGATACTATAGTGAAGCAATTCTTCTTTATGGAAGTAAAGCATGGAAGGTAGGTAGAAAGCTCAAAGTGACATAGTCTACTGAAATGTGGTGTTTGAGAATGGAATGATCAAACTCTCATGATCATCCAAGAAAACTAATGTAGAAGTCCTCAGAGAGACCGAATAGACAAATAATTAAATCATTTAGAATCAGACAGTCGAGAGATTTATGTCCTTTGATGAGAAGATCAAAATGTGAACATTTAGTAACCATCGGAAACATAGAGCGGATATAAAAAGAGGAGGCGTTGTTGGATGAGACCAAGAGAGAGACTGTTGCACGAGAGAATGTCACCAACTTTACTTATTAACAACACAATAAAGAGTTATGGAAAAAAATATGGTCGCCTACGCCAGTTAGCATTGAACTTTATTGATTGATCGATTGATTCGTCATATATTAAGGTGAACAATTGAAACTGTTTGTCGCAGTAATTGTTTAAAAAAAAAATGCTATCAAATGATCACGAATCACCACTCAGTGAAGTTGTTGAAATTTACATTAAATATCGTTACATTCAGCGATCGTGTAGGTCTTGTAAATCTGCTTTAAATTTCCCAAGTTTGAGTATATAAAGTAAACTTATTTCTACAAATGTTAAGGATGTTAAAAATAAATATTGAGTCCATTAACATTAAAAAAATGTATTTTGTTGGAATATATCATCTGGAGAATGACATAAGAAAATAATGACGTACTATTCAATGTCTAAATGTTGTTATATACTTCCGTCTATATTTACAACCCTGTAATTTGTACAACCCTGTATCTGTAATTTGTGTTACATATAGACGATATCTGAATTATACGTCCATGTCAAATGTGATGTTATATCTATGTGTTTTTTCCTGCTTTTAAAAAATATATTGACAAGAAATAAAATAGTAATTATATCTTCCCTATGAGATTAGTGTCAACATAATGTCACAGAAAAAGAACCGTGGCTTTAATTTTTCAGTACATACTAATTTATAGAAAAATTATTGATTGGTGCAAATAAAATAGCGATACACAACCAATCTAATTATAGATATTTTGTAAATAGACAGTGCTGAAGATGTTTAAGATTTGTGTGTGTATGACCGTTTGTGTCTTACAGACGGTCATTTAGCAATAAGAAGCAATTCGTTGACTATTTTCTCAGAAATGTAACTTTTCAAGCGATCATATCGCAGCAACGGAAGATTTTTATTTGTGTCTTTCTATTTTTCTAGTATATCTTTAAACATATTATTTCTAAACAATTGCTCCTCCTGATCACAGGTTCTGCCTCCGGAATTCCCGAGTTTCGGCCGTGTTTTCCCAGGTTTTGGTTTCTATGTAGAAGCCTTTCTTTGAGGATTTGCAGATGTCTTTATACGTCAGCATTCGCCTAACGCGCGCTCGGTGACCTTCAGCCAGCACCCCGAATAGTACTTGTTGTGGGATGCGGCAGTTTGCTATTCTTCATACGTGACCCAGCCAACACACTCTATTTATATTGAGTGTTTCCATGGCAGAGTGTAGCTGAGTGCGACCCAACACTTCCATGTTGGTGAATGTGTCGTGCCATTTAAGATCGTGTGGAGACATCTTAGATGAAAAATGTTAAAGTGTCTTCTCATGTTTGGTGTTGGTAGTCCATGTTGAAAATCCGCTGTATAGTGTACTCAGAACGCATGTTTGATAGATCTGTGTCTGTGTTTTCAATGTTATCTTATGGTTCTTCGAAGCTCTCTTTGATATTCCACTAAAAATGGTAGCCGCTTTTGCTATGTGCAAGTGTGTATTTCATTCCAGGGAAAGAGTGGATGTAAGTGTGGATCCAACGTAGCAAAAGTTGTCGACTTGCTTTATATGAGTGTTGTTTAAGGTGATGTTTGTTGGTACTGTATATCACTGACACATTGCCACAGTTTTAGTAATCCTCATTGTCATAGAGAACAGGTCGCAGGCCTTTGCCATGTTGTCAATTAAGGACTGCAATGTGGATGTACTGAATGCCACTAGTGCAGCATCATTGGCGAAGAGTAGTTCTCTAATGAGTATTTCTGATGTTTTTGTCTTCGCTCTGAGACGCGCTAAGTTACAAAGTAATCCATCGTAACGGGTGCGGATGAAAATGTACCGGATGCATCTACAAGAACGTGTTTCAGAAGTGCTGCGAAGACGATTCCGAATAGGGTGGGGGCTATAACGAACCAGCTTTACTTCAGTCGTTACTGTAAAACTATCCGAAGTATTGACCTCGAATGATACATTTTTGCGCATGTCAGGAAATCTTCATGAAAGGAAATAACTAAGTCCAGTAGTTTTAGTGGACCACCAGTATAATTTAGAATCGTATAAATAGCTGTTCTATTAACTATGTCAGAAGCCTTAGTTAGATCCATAAATACTGGCATCCCATGTTCAAGACACTTTTTCTGTCGTTGATGAAAGACGAAGATCATGTCGGTAGTGTATCTTGTGGCTCTGAAACAACACTATGACTCTGGCAGGACACATTCGGCAAGCAGTTGGAGTCGCTTTAAAAGGATACGTGCAAAATCCTTCCCCGTGATGCCTCTGTAGTTTTTGCAGTCACCCTTGTTCTTGTAGAGTGTTACTATCTTTGCGTCCCGCAATGTTTTTGGGGAGTTTTCCATCCTTCCAGCACATTATAAGTAATTGATGCAGATTGGGTGGCGAGGACATCTCTGTTTTCTTTAGGATTTCAGAGCGGGAATGTTCTCTACACTCGTTGCTTTGCCGCGTTGTAGTTTATTTATACCCTCAAGGATATTTGTTCAATATGATATGGAAGACACAAAAGACCCTACAGGAGTGGAATACAGCGGTGCTTTTTCCCATTTGGAAGAAAAATGGCAGTAAGAGGTACTGTACAAAGTATAGAGACATATCACTCCTAAATCACATAGGAACAATCTTTAGCAAGATAAGAATATCGACCCATTAGTTTCCAAATGCGCGCGCACACACACACACACACACACACACACACACACACACACGCGCACGCACGCACGCACACACTCATAATGACAAGGTAAATAATGATTTCTGTGTTTCACGGTACCGAAAACGGAGGAACATCTAGTAACTAATCTTACCTGCCATATGTTATAAATGGACAACTGACAAAGTGTTAGAAGGTGTCTGTTCAGTCACATATAGGGTCAAAGCAACCCAGAAGCCACACTGAAGTCGGATATATCAGGTAGAAAAGAGCAGACATCGTAGTTAAGCTATATGCCATTCGTGAAACTACTGAGACTCAAGACGTTTGAATAAGATGAACTAAATTTCAAAAAAATGTTCAAAATATCATATAATATCAGTAGGTGCTGAACTGACATATGTGCCATACTACTTAGAAAAGACAACAAATACCTGCTATTTCTTTGTTTATCAACTGCCATCTAGATATATAGTGCACATAATGATTACAGCTTTGCAAAAAAGAGTTGATTCTCCTGAAACGTTTCCAGGATGAAACGCTGCCAACCTTGAACAACATGTCGAGATTATAGCAAAACTATTTTTGAGCCCCATGTATATTAATCTCTTCTCCAGAATACATATGTGTACTCACGGATACGAACCCTACGAGTGTTGGCAAAGAAGACAGCAGGCGCAACTGTATTTCTGTTTCCAGGGTGCACCACGGCGAGGTACTTTTTTGATAATTATTATCTGCTGACATGAATCCTCGCAAGAACAATGCGATACCTTTTTCACCATCTTATCGTTACATATATTTACTGATATTTACTTAAATTTACTTATCTATAATTACCCTTAGTTATCTTTACTTATCTTTATTGTTACTTATCTTTTCTAATATCTACGTATCCGAATTTTTCAATGATTAGTGGTCGGACGGCACAAAGCAGAAGAAAATCGATTATTAAGCAGCTTAGTGGCATCAGCCACACTTAGTAACGCTGTCAGATCATCCGCCAGGATGAGTGAAGCTGCCACAAAGTCAACCATGATGAGTAACGCTGTCAGAACATCAGGCAGAGTGAGTAACGCTACCAGAACATCAGGCAGAGTGAGTAACGCTACCAGAACATCAGGCAAGATAGGTGAGTAACGCTACCAGAACGTCAGGCAGGATGAGTATCGCTACCAGAACATCAGGCAGGATGAATGAGTATCACTACTCGAACATCAGGCAGAATGAGTAAAGCTACCAGAACATCAGATAGGATGAGTGAGTAACACTACCAGAACATCAGGTAGGATGAGTGATTAACGCTACCAGAACGTCAGGCAGGATGAGTATCGCTACCAGAACATCAGGCAGGATGAGTGAGTATCACTATTAGAACATCAGGCAGAATGAGTAACGCTACCAGAACATCAGGCAGGATGAGTGAGTAACGCTACCAGAACATCAGGCAGGATGAGTGAGTAACGCTACCAGAACATCAGGCAGAATGAGTAACGCTACCAGAACATCAGGCAAGATGAGTGAGTAACGCTACCATAACGTCAGGCAGGATGAGTATCGCTACCAGAACATCAGGCAGAATGAGTAATGCTACCAGAACATCAGGCAGGATGAATGAGTAAAGCTACCAGAACATCAGGCAGGATCAGTAACGCTACCAGAACATCAGCCAGGATGAGCAACGCTGCCAGAACATCAGGCATGATGATTAACGCTGCCTGAACGTCTTGCATGATGAGTTAATGCTGTCAGAAGATCAGGCAGGATAAATAACAGCTACCAGAGATAGGAACGCTGGAATGTAATGGAAAAGTACTAAGTATTTATTGTAAATTCAGAGATGTACAAAAGTTTATAATCATCTCGACCAACTAGTCAAAGGTTGTTCAAAAGCTCACCATTTACAATATTATATCGATAGCATTAATTGTGTCAGTGGTGAGTGATAAATTAACAATATTCCAATAGCAATGCATTGTACAAAATATTTTTGTTCGATTATTATTTACTGTAGAGAAATCTTGGTATAGTTTTTTTTTCTTTTTTCTGGATAACTATCTGTTGGACGCCGAAGTACAAGCACCCAAGATGTTTTCGTAATCGCTGTTTAACATACGTACAAAACGAACCGGTTTTCTTGATATGTATGATAAATTTTGTTGTTTCAAAACCTGTAAATTGTTGAATTCGCCTATTTAATTCAATTGGGGGTGGCTGGGAGATCTAAACGTGTTCGTGGTGTGTCATGCTGAGCAAGCCCAAACCAAATTAAACATCTACAAATGGTTTTATTTTTAGGTTTCCTTTCTATTTATTCACTAATTGTTCTTTTCATACCATGCTCATCTTCGCTTGCGAGGACGGGACAACATCATATTAGATTGTATATAATCTAGTGAAGCGGTAGACAAAATTCGACTCGTTCTGGTTATGCAGTGACTCCTCCCTATCCTTATGTGTGTTGTAAATCATCTAGCGATAGTGTAGTCTCTCGAAGATAAGATCGATGTTGCTTTGTTTGATAGAGCTTTGTAAGTGATCCTTAAATCGCATGCATTTTCTACCATCCGCCTGGACGTATATCATCGCACAACTCTCCATTGAATAATTTCTTGAAAGGCGCTCATCTGGCATACGGAAACTGTGGCCAGTCCATAGAAGTGGGACCCAGTTAATACGACATGGATGATTTTCATACGGGACTTTTGCAGGATTTCAGTGTCTGATACTCGATCCTGCCATGGTATTTTCATGAGGTTACGTAGGTACCAAAGGTAGAAAGAGTTAAGCTGTCGAGCGTGTCACGCATAGACATTCCAGGACGGCGCAGCATAATTCAGCGTTGGTAGCTGCGCGGTGACGTCCAACTTAGTTGTCAAACTGAGACCACACCTGAAACAGACGTTGGCATAAAGGCACCCGATGGCCACATTGACGCAATCAATACGCAGGGCAACACCTCGCCAATAGTCGCAGTTTGCGATAGGGTGCTGTCTAGATATACAAACGTATTAGCAGTATTGAGTTTTTATCTCTGTATTGTAATCTGTGTAGGCGCTGGTTGATACATTACTAATGTCTTTGCGATGCTGATGGTGAGATTGAATGGTCTAAGAAAAGAGGTCCATACTGTCTTGTTTGTCATTGCGACTGGTACCTTTAAGTGCACATTCAACGGGAACAAGAGTTCGAGAACAACCTCTGTCTTAGTTTCGATCTTGGACTTCAATCTACTGAGATTGAATAGGTCCTATCAAATCTATAATGAAAGTAAATCTCTGCATTGTTTTTTTAGGAAGGCATTATGTAGCATAGCAGAAGACACCATACTAAAGAACGTCGGAGCGAGAACGCAGTTCATTACAAAATTCATATACTGTGGTTTGACACAATTTATTAAAATAATCTAATATATAAATCACAAAGAGTAGAATATTCGTTTTAAGCTACTGCACAATGTCATCTTCTTATTTTCACGTTTCTTAAAATATTAAATGAAGTAACAGTCGTGAAGAATAAATGATTGCTATTTAAGAAGAATATCACAAGTCTATGTTGATTGATAATGTATGGCGGCATGAAAACGTTCAATTCAATCCAAAATAACGTATTTTAGAAAATTAATAAAAAATTACCATCGTGGTTGGTCAAGTACGGAAAACCTGTTTTCTTGTGTTGCAAAGCGATTCAGTGCTGCTAGAACAAACCTGGTTCAATTCCCGTCAGCTGTAAGAATTACCATCGCACAGCTGAGTATTTTAGCGCTCAGCCCGAAGTTGAAACGTTATGTAGTGTCAACATCAGTAAAGTGTAATGAAGACAGCGAGAAAAAGCACATGCATGTAACCATTTTGTAAGGGCAGCTGGAGAGGAGATGGGCACCACTGGCTAAACCTTTCGCCCACCGAAATAATAAAATTGATAAACACGCACAGAGAATAATCAACAAAGTTCTTAAACTTACAGAGAATTGTGTTATTGGCACTTGGAATGTGCGCACTGTATACGCTTAAGGAAAGGTCAGCGAACTTCCACATGAACTAAACATGTAAACATGAGAAATTATGGGCAAGGCAGAGGTAAAGTGGACTGGATTTGGTGAAACAACAACAACGGATAATGGCCATAAAATCTGGTATTGTGGAGACGAAGCAAAACACCAACAAGGAGTGGGATTTATTGTAAAAGAAACGAAAGTTCAATTTATCATTAGTTGAACCCCTATAAACTGCAGACTTATAACAATACGCGTGGAAGTTAGACCAAAAAAACAACAACATCACGATCATTCAAGTTTATGCCCCAACTACCGACTATGACGAAGAGGAAATAGACACATTTTACGAAACACTAGAAGACACAATAAATGATATCGCCCAAAAAGATCTATTAATATAACTAACTGACATGTACACAAGAGTGGAGCCTGACTCTTATGACGAATGGTCTGGCACAGTGAGGAATAAATTTAAAATCACTCTTGCAAATTACACTATTTCCACACAAGCTTTCCAGAAGAACAACATGGTATGCTCCAAAAGGAGACATACATAATAAAATTCATTTCATTCGTACACCGAAAACATTCAAGTCCAGCATAAACAAAGTACAAACAAGAACTTTTCCAGGAGCAGACATCGGTAACGACAATATGGTTCTATTGACGATCAAAATTAAATTTATAAAGAATCATACGCAAAATAAATACACATGATTAAGATTTAATCTAAAAAAACTGAAAAATCCAGAAATAGTACAAATATTTGAGGCAACAGTCGGAGGAAAGTTTGCAGCTCTAAACCTTGTAAATGAATATATTAACGATCTCATAGAAGCCATGGAAGAAAGTTTATTAGATTCACCAATAGAAGCACTAGGGGCAAGTATAATTAAACCTAGGGTAACAGAGGCCATCCTGAAATTGTGTTACGAACGAAGGGGAATGAATAAGAGTAAGACAAAGACCCCTAAAATGTCAGGGCAATATAGCAAAATAAACAAAAACATTAGAAACAAAATGAAACACGAACAAGCATTGTGGCTAGAGGGACAATATGAAACCATCAGTGCATGTTTTAAAAACGGAAACAATAATGTAGAATACGACACTAAGAAAGAAAACGCAGCCAAAAAGACCAAAGATATCCACGATTGAAGACAAACATTGAAAGATACTCAATTAAACAACATATATATTAACAAGATGGACTAAGAACTGCAAGGAGCTGTATAACTGTAAGTGTAATCCTATCTACACTATATTAGATAATTCTGAACTAAGTAACAGAGAAATAGAAAATGCAGAAATTCTAGTAGACCAAATACGACAGGCCATACGAACATTGAAAGAAGAGAAGTCACCTGGTATATACAACATCAAAACAGAACTCTTGAAACACGCGGAAATTAATGTGGTAAATATCATGACCAAAATCTGCCAAATATATGGAACACAAAACAATGGCCCGCTGAATGCACACAATCAATAATAATAACAATAGCAATTACCAAGAAAGGAAATTCAAAAGTATGTACGAATTACAGAACTATTAGCCTTATAACGCAGCCCAGTAAAGTGATGCTCAAAGTACTAATAAACAGAATAAAGCACAAGTCGGAAGAAACATTTGCAGAATTTAAAAAAATGGCTTCAGAGGAAACAGAAGCACTGTTGAACAAATATTTAACATCCAAACACTAATTGGAAAACATAATCAGCAACAACGTGATCTATACCACAATTTCATAGATTTTACAAAAACATTTGACCGTGTTTGGCATGATGGTCTGTGGCACATACTGAGACAATTAATATTTTGACACCACAATCAGAGACATCATTGAATCACTGTAAAAATGCAAATTGTGATGTCTTCTCAAATAAAACAATTGAAGAGTTCTTTAAAACAAATGTTGGAGTTCGGCAATGATGAATAATGTCTCCGGTACTTTTCAAAATATACATAGAGCACATCATACAGGAGACACTACATGATTACAACATGTCTATATCGATCGGAGGTCGCCCTATTTGCAACTTGCATTTCGCTGATGACATTGTTCTTATAGCTGGGTCAGAACAAGAATTACAAGAATTAACAGCAAAGTTGGAAACAGTTACCGACAAATATGACCAAACAGGAGAAGTTTTATTTTTGCTATTGTATTTAATAACTAACACTAATTTTTTTCAAACGTCATATTGTACAATATGCCATTGCCTGTCTCTTCCATATCTCTACCATGCATTTAAAATGTATTAAATAGTATTGCAAATGATTTATACTAATTACAAAGAAATTCTCATATAGCGAGATCAATGTATATACAGATAACTCTATAGAGAAGGAAGTGAGAAATGGTGATATGAAATGTATCTTCTACTTCTCCGATCAACATCTGTGGTCATGTTTTATTGTCAGACCTGTCGTCAGGGTGAAGTCTACTGTCTTCTCCAGATCAGAGCGGTTGCCCCAACATTAAGCCTGAAACATGTATCCTCTGGCTAGGTCTGCTGCCTGTGTCCCATGTGTGGTGTGCAATCATGAAGTATGCGTTCAGAAATATGGGTTCCAGATTCGCATGGACAGGTAATTTAGTAAGACTGACCAACTTGAGATACGCGATAAATCAGTAGACACGTGTGTTGATTCTACTAATTTCAATGCAGAATGTGAATCTACCAAAGGTGCAACACTGTGATGGGATCAACAATTTTCTAACACGTATTGGATAATGATACTGACCGATCCTGAATCGGCATTGAGAGAGCTTCAAAACCAAAAAAAGTTCATTTGAACACTAAGAACAATCGTATCTCAAGTACGCACAAGAAATAGTTCTCCAATGCATTTTGTTATTTTCCAAATCAGGGCAAACGATATAACTGATCTAGCGAGTATTGGAAACTACTGACACCAGCAATCGCTAGAAATTCAGTATAATTTCACGAAATGAAGTCCAACTTAAAAAAAATTCGTTTTATATAAAGAATTGAACTCACACATGCGGTCAAAACGACGACTATGCCATCCCGTAGCTGGGGACACAGATATGTTCTAGATTGAGATCAAATGTTACACTAACCAATATATATATATATATATATATATATATATAACTTTTACAGTTGACGACATCGGTATTGCAACTGCGGATATTTTACAGAACAAATTTTCCGTCCATACTTTAGGTCTGATGACCAAAGAACAGTTAGATCATGCAATCCACAACAGCATATGCATTCGATACAAGAATAAGGAAAACGAAGTAGAGATTATATTCATTTTACTTTCCTGATCTCTCTACAACGAATTGTCACTCACCTGCTTTCTCGACGTAGATCTCCTATTGACTTTCTCATTCTCTATCAATGTTCTACATTTCTATATTCTTTTCTCCATTATTAGCATTTACCCATTAGCTCATTATCCATCTCTCTTCGCACGTTATATGATTTCAATACTCTTTATTTTGCATTTATTTGCTATTTTCATTGCACTCCTTCCTCTCCTTTTACAATTTCGTATTCGCTGCACTAAACTTATGTTCCAATAAAGGTTCGTCCTTCTATCTCATCCTAATGAGGTATTTATTCTTTTATACCGCGGGTAAGTAGAAGATGGAAGAAGATGAGGCGAATAAAGACAACCCTGGATGGGTAACATTAAGGAACGGTCCGAGTATGATATTTTTATACACTCCTCCGACAGGCTGAAGACCACGGTTTTTTGAGGACTTTCTGTGGTGCCTATTTATTAGAAAAGCTATCGTCTGTCCAGATTCAAATTATATTTTAAAGGAATTTTTTTCCATTGTCATCATCTGGTTCCTCCCTTCCCCATCTCTCTTTCATTTAAGTGTATAATGTATTATTTATAAACATCCCCTACTGTTATTGTCCGGAAAATAACAAGAAACGTTTTTCTATATTTCGTGCTCATGTGATAGTAAATAAAAATATTAGCTGACGAATTGATTGATTCTAAGACAAGTCCAATACCACCCGCCACTATACTTATGTTGATATAACTACCAGTAATTTTCAGTTCTGGTAGAAACGCTAGAAGAAGAATTATAATCATCTCTGGAACAAAGCAAGATATGAAAAGTGCTGATATCATTGTAACCATCTTGGCAACTCTTTGATTACGATTGGAAACATCATCTGATTTCATTGATATTTTCCTCCACTCTGAGTTTCTTGACAAACTGATGGTCAGTATTATCGTACAGATAATAATCACGACACAGGCAGAAAATGGCATAACAAAGTTGTTGACGATAAAAGAAATCCGATCCACATTTTCGCTGCCTTCGCTAGAAATTAATCCTAGAAGAGTTACGTTAATTGCAGGAACAAATATCATGTCCAGTCTGTTGACCACGTACACTGGTGCTTCAGAAAATATTAGAATGATGTAAACAGTCACCATAATAACACAGACTCGTCTTGAGGTGATGATCTCTTTAATCTGAGAATATAAATAAATAAAAATATGAGCAGATCATGTAATACAAGACATGCTTAGGATGTAATAAATAGTGATACAATTAAATATCAATTTCAAATGTTGCAAATATCAATTGATGATACGACAAATATATTTTAAAGATTTTAAAGATATTTTCAGTTTTTCCCCGTGCGTCTACAGAGATGTACTGAGATACATGGTAATGTTTCTAAATGTATGATAGGGATACAATAGGCAGTGTGTTACATTGAAAATGAATGTGATGCCCTAACAAATCAATGCTCTTATATAGGATCCAGGTGAGCCACTGAAATTGTATTTCCAAACGCTAGGCGAATTATAAAAAGTTATAACTTATGTAATGTAACTTATATATAGTCATATAAATCATATATAATATCTATACTGTTACATGTAATGGTATTTACATTATATGTAAAGTGTTATAACCTGTATCTAAAATGGTATATCAAAGGGGAGAATATGTACTTACTGCACAAAACTGAAATCTAACAGGTAAATAAATCACAAATAAATCGATATTTCGACCAAAAGGCATTTATCAAGATTACATAGCCTAATACATAAAAAAACAACGAGCAGGAACGACACAACTAAGGTTCACATAGCCTAGCTAGCAAACTGTGGAAATGACAGGAATGGTTGAAACTAGGTCAGAGGTGATCCAAACAGAATATACATTAAAGAACCCACATACATGTGAAAACTAGATAAACAAAAACACACCCGCATACATGTGAAAACTAGATAAACAAAAACACTCCCACATACATGTGAAAACTTTAAAAACAAAAACACACCCACATACATGTGAAAACTATAAAACAAAAACACACCCACATACATGTGAAAACTATAAAAACAAAACATTAGGGAACACATTATATCATCCATGCGACTGACGCTCCTTCATCTCTAAAGGCTCAAGAGTGCCACATTCATATATATAGTGTGGTTATATAGTGTGGTTATATACTGTCATATATTGTGGTCCTGCTCTCGTGGAACTGCTCGGCCAGTCTTAGTTTCCAACTCCAGATGGCTGAACTAGCATTATTCAAGCCTGTTTCGACAAGGCTATCGGTGTTAACAGTGATGACAACTTGTACTATTCCACAACATCTGCTCCTGTGCTATGCCATGGACGACATTTCTTATACGAGATACACTTGTGCCACATTGTTTTTCCTCCTGAACTCTGTTTTCTGGCTTCTTTTTAGGACAGTCTGGTCATGAAACTTTTAATTAGTTAAAACTGTTAAAAATGTACATCTGTTTCTTCACTACAACTGGGAATAATCATACAATAGCGATAACGGTTGTGCCCAAGGCATTGTCATGATGTCCGAGGACTATACTCATGTATGCATACTTATTGACTCAATAAAGATTGTCCGGAAAGTTGAAACTGGAGTCGTTGCCCGCATTTGGGTAGAGTTATTGACGCAATCGAGGACCAGACAGATTGTCTATATTTTTGTTCAAGGAGATGCGGGTGCTGAGTGTATTGAGCGAGACGAAATTCTGGCGAGCACGGCCACAGAGTTAATAGGTACATCCATAGCTTTATATGAAATACTTAAAGCGTTAGAGTACCATATCAGCTCAGAAATTTTTCTAAAGTGTGAGCAATGGTTACTATCAAGCCTATGTGAGCTTAAAGATTGGATGACTAAAGAATTGAATATACCTTACAGAGAAACAATAGATATATGAAAATACTGACAAATCGGCATAGAATTGGGATTGACAGTCGCTACACTTTACTGGATTTATTAAGACCGGGATCGGATCACTTTTGGACCTGTCCGGACTTGAACTGATGCTAAGATGCAGTCATATCTCATCCCCTAGAGGTGAAACACTATATAAATATATTAGATCATCAAACGTTTATGATATTCATATTGTAAACGTCTTTCGTCAGCCACTAATATACCTCTTACTCTATAATCTTTCTCTGAAAGGCCTTTCGTGCAACGATTTACAAGACGTTTTCTGGATTGGTTAAGATATAAACATTTGTCCAAAGCTATGATTGTTACCATAAACATTGACGCCTTTCAAGATAGGAATCTGCAGAAAATGGTTTCCCACGTCTCTCGGATGGTTAGTGTGTGATAACTGAAGATAATATGGCATCTTGGATGCAGATTGTTACTAAGTCTTATGTTATGTTATTGTATATGCGAGATACAGTAACCCGGTTCAAAATCAAAGATATGATATTAAGATTTACGAAATGATCAAAAGTAAATTGCATTCTTTTTATAAGGGTTAAAATGAGTAGAGAATTGACTTGATTGTACTCGAGTTACTGCAAATATGTTCCCTCCTTCACAACGAAGCAGCACGCAGTTTGCCGAGAGTACCACGCAGAACGCATAGCTTAAAGCGTTAAATAAAAAAAAAATATTCATGTTGTAAATAAGAAATGTATTGAAAACAGCTGAGTTGCCAGTAGACCTCTTGGACCTCTTGGCCATAAGGCGAATATTTTAACCAATACGACACGGTGAACCCCCACATCGTCGTTTATTTAACCAGATATTGAACAATGAGTAGACTAACATTGTTAAAACAAATGAAACATCACGACATCATGGACATTTTACAGTCTAGCAGAGTGCACCACAAGGCAAAAGAATGGGGAGTCTGTTACAATAAACATTCGTTTCAGGGACGGTACGTGATGACAATGATGGTTGTCGCATTTAACCAATGCTTACACAACAATTATTTGTGTAAGTTATTTACAATAAAAATATATTTACTCCTTAACATTATTTTCATAGTATATATCATATGAAACATATTTGTTGCCTGTGCAATAGGAGATTGTGTAGATTTTAGTTGTAGGCCGGCATACGTATCGGAATACATGCGACATATAAACCACTGTCTTAATCAGCTTATGATTCAACATTTCGTACATTTTAATCTTTCCCTAAAGATAATTCATATATCAAAAACTGAATTGAAAGCTGTCATGATGTAATGTATTAAATATTCAACAAATGATTGCTGGACACCACGCATGAAAACCACGATGGAAAATAAAATAGCAATCGAAATGAAATGATATAGACAATTTCTAAAAATATCATGGACAGAAAATTGACCAATGCAAGCATCATCACATGCCTGAACATAAAAGAAGACTTGATTGCTAAAACATACAAAAGTAATAACATAAAAATATAATTTGGACATACAATTAAACATAAGGGTTTAGAAATATGAATCACCGAGGAAAGGTTCGAGAGAAAGAACAAAAGGCAGACCAAGACTACAATTGACACATAATATCAGAGACCTTCCGAAAATGGAAATGAAAGACGTTGAACTGTTCGTACAGAACCAACAGGCTTACACAGTGTCAGTGAGGACACCATTCTTAAAAAAGACAAGGAAGTGTTAAGGAAGTGTTAGTTAGTTCCTTATATTTAATTGAACAAATACAAACCTAGGTATGATGTGGTCAACTTTCTTAATTTCCTGGATGGTCTTTCCGTACACGAAATACACATCTTTCAAAGACGTATCATTAACCACAACACCCACAGCTAATTCCATGTGATGAATTTTGGATCCAACTGCAACGTCATTTGCATTCAAGTTTAGATCTACCGAGGTCTCTTAAGAATATGTAAAATAAGAAGAGAATTTCGTCTGTGCATTTCCGAAGTTCGAAAGGGGAGCTAATAAAAGCGAGATTACGACATGTCATGTATGTTAATGAAACGATTAATGATTTGGGGATGGAGGGGGCGCTGATTTGGCCCGCCAATCTCATGTGTCAAAGTGCTCCAAATACTATGATGAAACTGAATGGGCTAGAATAAAAGATGAAGATATGGAGGTCATATTATAAATAATGACACAACACAACATATTTCTTTAACCAAACTACATCATGTTGATCTACGAGTTTCAGAACCAGGCCAGAATAAATAATGTGCAACATGTTATATGAAATCTTCACTGATTTTTAAAATTATAAATACTAAGTTTGTATTTTATTTTGACATCAGTAATGTGACGAAAGTACAACCTTTAAAGGAGCTACTATACACAGGCATCTCTCCAAGGTAATTAATGCTGTGATCCAGCTACTTAATCTGGTGAAAGCTATGTGTGGGTGTCCAGCTACCAGATAGAACACAGCCAACGGATCAAATGGCAAATTTGTTGTAAAAAACATCAAAGTTAAAAGAGTGCTTGTGAAGATGAGAGTAATAAGCGAACACAAGTCAGAGATGGCCAAGCCTGAAATGAATAAAATAAAAATAGATTTTTTTATAGTCTGTTGGCATTAAGAAATGTATGAGTTATGACTGCACGTTATCTTCAGTGATATATGACAAGTAATTACATGCTCACATCTCTGTCTCAATAAATGCATCAAAGAGTAGCTGCTTACAGTTCCAGTTCTCTTACGATGTTGATTTATCACTCTTTTTGTGTATCTATTATGTTTCTCTTTACGTACTTTTCTAATAGTTTTACTAATTTCACGCAAACAATAAGAGCGACCAAAAGAATAGTTATGTGATATCAGCCATGACAATATCTCCACCACATTCGTATATCCATCGTAAGACCGTTCGTTGTTGTAGTGAAGGCATCTCTTAGTTCGTTAGTTTTTCCCACCTTAAAGGACAGAAAGAGCCGAAGAACAGTGTTGAGACCAAAAACTGAGCTGTTAGTGTTGATTAATACATTATTTCCCGCTGTATCGTCATCAATTAGTGCTCTGACTTCAGCATCCACGGCCACCGAATTTTTTCCCTGCAACTTCTGTAACATTTTTGTTACAATTTTTAGCTTACTAAAACTCAAACATTATTACACTTTTTGATTTCTCATATCTTGTATCTTGAAGATTTACAGTCTTTTTAAATTCACTTGCTCGTGATCACCAACTCTGATAAAAGTACCCCTGTTATTTGCATTGCGTGACCTAAGAACATAGAGATGCTGAGGGCAAAGATAATTCCTAATAACTGAAGGTACACCCAAAACCGTTTTCTCTTATTCCTATAAAATATTCAAATTTTTTTCTGACATGACACGTGTGTACATTATTGATTTATCCTACAAAACATATTATCCAACATTAAGACGCTACTCACAGTTGTTGGTACAGTAATCTGCAGTGACTGATTTGGAAAATAGAAACAAGAGAAATAGCTTCAATGATGACAAACAATGCAGGCGGTTTTCGCCAAGTATAACCACAAATTGTCTCGCCTTGAAGATAAATTATCATTGGCTACCTGAATTATGTCAACAGTTACAATCACATTTCGTTTATTTCAGACAATTTATAAGCTATTTAAACCACGCCCCATGACTCTCATATTTCGTTTGTTTCAGACAATTTATAAGCTATTTAAACCACGCCCCATGACTCTCATATTTCGTTTATTTCATACAGTTTATATGCTATTTAAACCACGGCCCATGACTCTCATATTTCGTTTATTTCATACAGTTTATATTCTATTTAAACCACGCACCATGACTCTCATTAGACTTTGTAGATGACGTTCCAAGATTAATTTCACTATTAATTTAACTTTTCCACTAGTAGCTAACGTTGATGATACTGTAGTTATTGTTATTCAAAGGTCAGTCCTTCTCAACTTCAATAGTTAATTCTAGACACCGACAGGTTTCATTGCGTACAATATCACCACTCGTAATTTCAAATACTGTAAAATCAACAATACAGTTCACACCTCTAAGATGTTTACAAAGTTTCACAATTTCTCCTGAATTTCTAGTTATCAATCAATTATTCCTCACATCCTACCTTGGAGATTCCTCAATTTCATTGAACCAGACTATATAAACAAAATGTAAAAATTGACGGAACGGAAAGCCCCCATATTCCATATATAGGAATGCCCCCAGTGCTGTGTCGCTTGTTCCTAATCAAGAATCGAATCAAGAATATAAACAAAATGTCATTGTCACCAATTTTGCTTCTTCGAACTTCCATCGACTAAAGCTTCTAGCTCGATCTCAACATTGATTTCCAAGAAACATTACGTAGACGATGTCTCGAACAAATTGTTCCATCTGATAGGCTTGGAAAACAGATTGTGATGGATCAACTATTAATCAGGCATTGGTTCATTTTTTGTTTTGTATAAATGGCAGTTTCCACAAATATGGCTTGCTAGACATTCAAGCTGTTGATTGATAACTTCAATTCAGATACACATAGCATACTTGATTACAATAGTACTCAAATTTCTTGACATGATGAACTTGCAGTAACAGTTGAGTGAACTTCTTCACAAACGTATAAAGGGAATTAGACGACAAATTTACGAATTTGCAATAATTGCAACAGGATTCCCAATATCTTAAAATTAAACTTCCTTTCAAGCACATGATGATGATAATGACTTTAGTCACTTTTTATTATAAACATCCATTCATGAAACAAAACTTTGATTCATGTAACGATCTTGAACAACTTGCATGCCACACTAAAACAGATCTCGCCCCAAAGGCGGTCCGCAGCAATTCCTACTTCTACATTCTTGACATCTGGTTTTTGAGCTTATTTCCAGATAATTATATTTCGGAAACTGATTATAACTCACTAGAGTTTCTCTTACCAACTTTATTTTGCACATCATACTGAGCTATATTCACGTGATACCGTCCACTGACCTTTTAATCTCTATAACTATTACTATGTTTGCTTCCTATATCTATTTAGTCAGGTTCATTTCGTCTATTTAAAATCACTATTTAGTCACACACATATTTACTCTTATTGAAAGTCGTGATTTTCTTGTGGAGAGTCACATCCTCCCGCAATCAATCACCCACCTGCTCACATTTTCCACGTGATAATTCAGTAGGCGTGCTGCGACAGCCCATCAACTATTTCAGAGCTGTCATAGCTAACTCATACTAGTTATTTTTATAATTTCTTTATTGAGTCAGTTCCCTTTGTCTATTATAACGTATTGACCGTCATTGTCTATAGTCAAAAGTTATCTAAAGACAAAATCAATACTTATGTATTTTGTTCTAACTTGTCACCCCGTTACACTTCTGTTCGACTACAGGGAAATAAGTACATAGGAATCGACAATATGTTTTCTATCTGCAATAACACATACTTGAGGATCGATATAAAGTTAGTTGTGGCCAATGCTAAATACGTAAGAATGAACTATAGGTTAGATTTCAACAATGTATATAAGTATATAACACTATATAAGTATTGACAATAAATTAGTTATCAACATTGTCACATATTTAAGTATTACAATTATCTTAGCTCATGATAATATAAAATACATAGAATTTTCATGAATTTAAATGTTGGCAATACTAAATACATACGGTTCTTTATTAATATAACTATTGAAAAAATAAATAAATAAGACGCTGCGTTAATTTAACTATCAATATATATATATATATATAGTAAGTAAAGTTCCAATAGCATTTATTAATGCGGTATGGATGGGAGATGTTAGTGATCTCACAGTTCAGTGGCTTAGAGGCATTCACCTGTAGCTAGTCACCTCCTCTCCCTCGCATTCTTTAAGGCTTTAATTACCAATTTAAGGCTTGGTCGACCCAGAAGCCGTTGTGATCTGAAAAACATTTCCTCCTCAAATGGGGAACTCATGACCACTAATATGCGAAGTCAGTGCGCTAACCACTGAGCTACGCGGCCCCCTCATATATTAATATATATATATATATATATATATATATATATATATATATACGAGCATATAATATATATACAAGCAAGTTGCTTGTAAGTACTGGGGATAATGACAAAACGCTTCTTTAGACAACGATCCTTATTTCCAGATAGGTTTTGAGCTGTTCAGTGCTAAATGTTCACAACTAAAATGATTATTTCAACATCAGAGTCATCATCATCACAATCATCATCATCATCATCACAATCATCATCATCATCATCAGATATACAACGCCAAAAAGAAAAATATGACTATCTAGGATGTCATGTGTATGTGGTACTGAAGCCATTAAAATGTTCAATGTTTTCCATAAATAAAAATAACTGAAAATATTCGGTATTTAGAAATTTCTCACCAAGTAAGCTAATGTTGATTGGTTCCTTGAATCCCTGTTTCACAAAGCACACGATGTTGATGATGTTAGTTATAACTCCAAAAATGTCAATTATTAGAGATATTCCAGTGTGGATAATAACAACTAAAATTTGCATAATTTCATAACTAATGTCATAACTAACAATATCACTGACGTGGTTAGAAATATTTTCCATGTCGAAAACAACTTTCTTTTAAAATTTGGAATTCATGACAAAATAATTTTCTGTTAAATTATAATTTTAGTTGTCCGAAACTTACTTTTTAAACAATTAATGTAAATTTAGAACTAGTGTGTTAGTTCCTTGAAGGTGATCATCATATTAAAATATTTGTTTTAGTTCTCAAAGTCCCGCAGATGGAATACAATATGTAAAACTGAGACAAAACATGTTTTGTTTGACAGAAATATAAAGTTAATACGATTCAAAAGTTCATGGAATTGCTAGAGTTATATATATATATATATATTTATGGTGTTCTTGATCAAATCCTTTAGGTTGAAATGTTGATATGTGTGTGTTATCATGTTTATTAAGATACAATCACAAGTTCATTACACTGCTTCAAGTTTTACATGTTAGAATACAGTTGTGCTGTGATTATTACTTAGTATTATAACTAAAAGATTTCAAGCTCAAAACGTTTTTTGTGACTTAACCTTTGTTTTATAGAGGTACAATGAAAGGTACTTCATGAACACGTCGTAGCGATAACCATGATAAATTACATTTATTTCTACTGCCCATAAAACCATTATTGTAATCCTTTCCAGAAAATCATCTAAAGCACACAGTGTTCGAAAAAAAGATTGAATTTAAAGAAATCTCATTGTTTAATTTTTTTTATGCGTAGATCACACTTTACATACCACAATTTAAAATGCACACCACCAAGATGTAGTATTAATATCTGTGACGTAAAGTGAAATCAAGTGGACAAAGTCATGTATCTTCGCATCAGTTAAACATTAGACCGCTTACTGCTTCAATGCGACTTCTTCTTCTTCTGCGTTCGTTCTCAAACTCATGCAGATTAGCAGGATGTAGTCCGGAGAACGGAATGCGTTGTGCTATGGATTACACCATTGCTGTGATATCTGCGCCTTTTGACCTGACACATCCGACTTCAGCATGGTATTGGGTCACTGACCTTATATATGGGATGGGACAGCCAACTCCATCCCATAACATCCTTAGTCGCCATTTACGACATGCATGGAAGGTAAACAGTGTTGCTATTCTTTGCTATCCTTTCGGGCCCTGGCAACACACGGGCGTTCAATGCGACAAAGTTAAACATTAGACCGCTTAACTGCTTCAATGCAACAAACAGAAAGTAGCACAAGATAAACCAGCATTTAAAAACGAGAAGCATTCTATGTAATGTAATGTTATCAATGTGTATGATAATTTGAGTACTCGTTTGATATAGCATAGCTGAGCAAGTTTTCCTGTATGGAAACGAAGCATGGACGGTAAACAAAAAAACCCATCGAAGTGATCTTTAAGCTACTGAAATGGGGTATGCGTGAAAAATTTAGAAAATCCTCAGGATATCTAAGAAAACTCAAGTAGATGTCCACAGAGATGCTGAAGTAAAGATAAAAATTATAGAAAAAAAAAATTGAAGCAATCAAGATTTTTGGGGCCTGTGATGAGAATATCACACTAGGAACATTTATTAACAACCGGAAATATAAGGGGAGAAGAGACAAGACAAAGGGTGAAGTTTCTGGATGAGTTATCACCCGTGGCATAGAGAATGTTACCAACTGAATTTGTGAACGGCACGAGAGACAGAGTTATGGAGAAACGTGGTCCCCTACAACACTTGGCTTTGTAGTTTATTGTTTGATTAATACTTAAACAGAGTAATGTGTCATGTACTAACTGTCTGTCGTAGTAACTATGGAAAATTGTTCGACATATGTCTCGGATCATCACTAAGTTAAAATGTTTAAATTTACATTTAATGTCATTACATTCATCGGACTTGTTAATACTAGTAGGACTTGCAAACCTGTTATAAACTTTCGAAAATTTTGTATATAAAATAAACTTCTTTCTACAAATAATAGTGATGTTAAGAATAAACACTTGTCTATTAAAAATTTATTTTCTATATTTTTTTCCAATTATTACTATTGAAAATGACATCAGAAAATAATTCCGTACTATTCAATGTCCAAAAGGTCTACTATAATTTCATCTACTCTTACAACCATTACATCTGTAATTTGTGCTGCACATAGACTGTAGCTGAATTATACGTTTCAGTCAAATGTTAATACTATATATATATATATATACATATATATATGAGTTTTTCTACATGTAAAAACTCATTTCGAAATGAATAATTTACCCTACAAGAATAGTATGTCACAGAAAAAGATTAGTAAATTATCAGAACATACTCATTATTATAAAACATATTACTTTTCAGAAATAATAGAATGATATGCATCCAGTCTAATTATTATACTTGTGGAAAATAGACATTGTGAAAATTTTCAATATAAAATATTAAAGATTATATGTATATATATATATACACACACATAGATACACAGTGGAGAATTGTAATCTCCTGTTGGATTGAAACTTCAAAACGTCTGCCAAATATAAAATAAGCCACAACTGTTATCACTAATTTATTGTGCTTCAAAATGTAGCCAACGGAAATCAACCATTATCTCAAGAAGTTTACCCTTGCGATATTATTGTTTTTATTTATAATTTCACTATTATTTTAAAGCACACAGTTATATGAAAGATAGTGATATTAAATAAATTGTGAAATATATCAAAGAACGTTCTACTACTGAAATATATTTTTAGTGTCTTTGGTAAAATGACATTGGTTTTTAAGAATGGCGTATGGACAAAGACAGAAAACAGGTTGATTAAGTTGGCAAGCGAGTAGTTGCAACGTGAACAGACCCTGTTCAAATCTCTACTGAATTATGATTGTTCTTTTTGTGTGTGTACAAATCATCGATACTTCTATATATGTTATTCATGTACAACTATATTATGTTATTCATGTACAACTATATTATGTTATTCATCACAAACTGAAGCAAACATGTTTATGTATGCTTTATATTTACATACATACTTAATTGATTCTTGAATCACTGATGCCTTTTGATGATGCTATACTTGTTTAATGTTCTCGGCAAATATATATACATGTACAGTGTGTGTGTTGTTGTTGTCTGTGTTGAAGTTCAACTGGCCGATTTTCATTTTAGTTTTGGAATGTACACGTTGAATGTCGTGAATAAAATCGCATCTTTTTTAGGGATTAGTTGTTGTTTCAGGAATATTCGCATGGGAATATTCGTTCTCTTACTGTATGTGGTAGATACAGATCGCGTTGTATTCAATATGAATAGATAGATAGATATCTTTACATATGGAAAACTTGGTGACTCAAGTTACAAGACGAGTAGATGCCATCTAAGTGGGCTTGGTTCACATCCCGTTTGCTGCATTATGAATTTTCTGTGTTAATAAACCCTTAACGCTGCTATATTATAGTGAAAGTGTAGTTAGAACAAGTGCGGGACTAACAAAATAGTTTTCATTAACATCAGGAGTTGTGTAACAGACATTGGTGTGTCTTATCACCATTATTGTTTATTATTTATGTGCACATTACGAAAGCAGTGAAAACACGACCAGACGCTTAACATCTAAATTACCTAATGGAAGTAACGTTTGCTGACGATAAGTGTATACTCCGCAGTTAAAGTGAATAGCTGCAAGATCACATAACCATCTCAACGACTGCTGTCTCAATCACAACATGAAGATCAATACAGAAGGATGTGAAGTGATGTCTATAGAAGCAACCATACTGATAGGTTTGTAGACAGAGAATTAACGTTATAATAGACATATCTATAGACAGAAAATACAATCCACATACAAATATTCGATCAATTACTCAAACAAGTGCAAACATGTAAATATCTAGCGATCATTTTTACATATAACGAAGAATAATATTCAGTTTGTCTTCAGAAGTGGAGCAATCTGTACAGACACACTTTTCATACTGAGACAACTGAGTGAAAAATCAATCGAATACAATAAATATTTAAAAACAGTATTTGTAGACCAGGAAAAGGCATTCGACAGAGTAGATATAAAATTTTATGGGAAACCGTAGAAATTTAAAACATCAGAGGACAACTGTTAGATAATATAAAAGCGATATATCAAAAATGCCAAAGCTCAATAAGAACAACAGATGGAATGACTGAACCTTTTGAAACAAGATCTGGAGTAAGACAAGGATGCGTGCTTTCATCCCTACTTTTCAACATATACATGGACAGAATAATAAAAGAAGCTCACATCAACAAAGAGGAAAACATTGCAAATAAACCTGATGAAGATCTTAATAATGAAATCAATGAAATATTATTTGCTGATGATCAAAGTTTAATGTACAAAGATGAGGAAACTGTTCAAAAGCACATCAATGCATTGCTGTTAGCATGTCAGAAGTATAACATGAACATTAATGTACAAAAGACAGAAGTTATGAAAATTAGCAAGTCTTCAAAACCAATGAATATAACAATAGATAACACCAAAGTGAAACAAGAAAAAGAATTTAAATATCTAGGCAGCATTTTTTCCGAATATGGAAAACTAGACAGATAAATATAAACAAGGTGCCAGAAAGAAAACACAGTGACTTACCAACTTTCACCATTACTTCTTCACCCAAAAATCAAGATGGAAATTAAAAAAAAATAATATCTACAATTTTTTACCAACATTTTGCTATCAATGTCAAACATGGTCTTTAACAAATTCGCAGCAAAGAAAAATCGTCACATGTGAAATGAAGTGTCTGAGAAAAGCTGCAATGGTTACCAAATTAGATATTATATAGATATTATGTATCGAACATATTGAGAGACAGCAAGTAAAATGGTTCGGTCACCTTATGAGAATGAAGCCAAACCAAATACCAATAAGAGCATATATCACAAGAATATCTTAGCGTAAGGCCAAATGTAGACCAAGAAAACGGTGGATAGAAAACATCAAGATAGACTTAAACAAACATGGACTAAATGCAACCACAGTGACACATCTGGCCTTGGAACGACAACTTAAGCTCCCACCCCTACTCTTAACGGCAAGTGTGAATGCTATCAACAATCATTCACTTGGGGGTGGACAGTAGACAATATTGCCCGAGACCATAATTTAAAAAATCCAGTTACGAAAATTACAAACTTTGACAAATTTTGAAATATAAATCTATTCCGATGAAAACCAAAAAGTACATCACACATTAAATCGTTCTACTAATATTGTTATCAATTTCAGACATATGTAACTAACAAACGATCAAGAGAGAAAGCTTACTACGAGTACAATTGAAATGAGATTTCTTATAAATGCAGCAAACAGAACAAGAATGGATCATGTGAAGAAGGCGAGATTACACAACCGATGGAACAACATCTTTGGTCAAATATATTGAACAACAGTGACTGAAAAAGTTAGGCCACTTAATGAGATTGTATCCTTATTGGCCAGCGCCAAGAATATACAACATGAAATTGGAAACATCGAGACACGGATGACGAACACGAAGAAGGTGGATTGAATAAGTTACGAACATTCTGAGAAGTTACAATAGTTCTGAATATCAATCTATGAAACATGCCATAGCCCGAAAACCGATAGCTATTCAATCCTACAACTCAATACAGCGAAAACAAACGACAATAAATAGATAAACAATCTGAATCAACCATGCGTATGACTCATTTATAATTGCATGTATACCCATTGCCCCGTGTAGTAAGTACTAAGGTCTTCTGACATCCTGATGTTTAAAATCTGGTTCTCGAGGTATGCACATACTGTTGAAGATGCATAAAATGTTGACAGAAGTTGCGAGGCAGTTAGGCACAAATTGAACGGACCTGCTGCATAATGATTATTCTGTAGAATTAATTTATATGTACTGCTTTATTATATTATTCGTTTGCCAGTATTACAATCTAAAGCAGCCATGTTTATTTAGTTAGTTTTCTTCTTTTTTGCCGCAGGCGGCACATGGGGCAAAGATTTTGATTCTCCATGTGATGTGGTCCGCTGTCTCAAGCTTTATTTCTTGTATGGTCTTGCAGCCCATTATTTCCCCCTATTTAAGAATTGGTGTTCTTTAGGGTTGCTTTAGGCCTTCCTCATTTTATTTTATCTTCAGGTGTCCACATAAAGGCGCGTTGATTCATTCTGTTAGTCTCAAAATGTGATTCAAGTATTTTCATCTGCGTTTTCTTATGACGTTTGACACATTTTCTTGGTGTGCTTGGTTTCTTAAATCACAATTTGTATCTCAATTTTATGTTCATCAGTTTTCGGAGACATTTGTTTTCGAAGCTGTTTCAATTTTGGTCAGGTATTTTTAGTTGATTTCCAGGTTTCACTTCATACGTTAATACATGGGCACTAAAGGAGTTGAATAGCTTTAGCGTGATGTTGCTTCCTAGATCTTTGGACTTCCAGATATTAGTTAGTTTAGTGAACGTGCTAGCAGCAACTGTAATGCATGCATTTCTTTCTTTCATTGAGTTTCCGTCAACAATATTCGGCTGCCTAAATAATTAAAGTTGGAAACATTTTTTTTCAGTATTTGGTTATTTACTGAGATGATGTGTGTGGAACTACTGCACTTAGTAAAACACAGGTTTTTATTATAGTTTCACTCAGACCCAACGGGCTATCACTAAAACTAGTTTGCAATGCTGTGTACATAGACACACACACGAAAACATACAAATTACAATACACAAAACATATTGAACCTTTCAATCAAAAGGTCTTTGTCAAGATACACTATCAGACAAAACATCAAAAAACGACGAATTGAAATTATCACAACGCACAAACGTATGCAACAGAAATATGGAAGTGAGATGCCGGAAGGACAGGAAAAAAGTAAATATATGTGGAAACGAAACGAACAAAAAATACTGTTGAACTAGTAATGTACATGATATTTTATTTGGATGTGTTGATCTGGGGGCCAAGCTGATCTGCAAGATTTCATTTCCCTACACACTCGGGCGGTCTTCCCGTTTTGGGAAATAGTTCAAATATTCCAGTAACCAATTTTTGAAAACTGATAGCCTACCAGATTAAAACGGTCCGCTGTTTAATTCTTATTTATGTTTATATGGTTCCATTAGAAAATATATTTTTCCCAGATAACAATATCGGACAAACTGTATCCGACAAAATATCACCAAGACAAAATATTCCCAGACAAAATATACCCATACAAAATATGTCTCTTTGGCTCAGAAGTAGGAAAATAGTAATAGCAATAGCAACATAGAAAAAATGTCGACGTAATTTATGGCAATCCCCTAAGAGTTATGGCATGTTTTATGCAGACATAAGATGGTGATGTGACATGTCTTATGCAAAAATAAGGAGATATGACATCTTGTATACAAACATGACATGGGAGAGACGGAGTTTAAGACTTTGAAAATAACAACATAATTATGTTTGCTAAAGCTAGAACAATAAAATAACAATAAAAGATCGTCTGGTTTCAGAAGGGTCGATAGACGAAGTTGATCTCTTATGTTAACATACTTTCTGGACATTTATGTGGTCATTGCCTGCCACTGAGATAGTCAATAACAGGGTATCGGGACGTACAAAACAAGTGACTTCACTAAACTCTGTATGGTCATGAAAGAACCAGATTTCCTGAATAAGAAATGCTACCAAATGTGGTAGGGTCTATCAGCAAAAACTGCCGTGTAGAAACTATGAGATTGGCTTCTAGTCCAGAGCATAAAGTATTGGGAAACTTCTAAGAGGTAAATGCGAAGTTAATTGTAAAGGTTACTGAATATAACTATCAATATAAATAAATCAGAAATAACAATAAAACAAAGAACAAAGACAACTTTCGACGTGTCGGTCCTATTGGGACCTTTGTCAAGAAACAAAAACAAATTAAGACAACACAACTATGAAACACAACAATGCCAAGACTTGGACAATGGTTTCCCTGCAAAAACCATTGCCGAAGTGGCCCCCCTCCCCCATTATTCACATCGTGAATTACTGTCCTCTTTCTTCATCTTTCATCTTATACTTTGCATTTAAATCTTATCAATTTCCCCATACCAATTTCTGTCTGTCAATATTGAACTTCTGCACCTAATGTAAAAGCCGCGGTTTTTTGTAGAAAAACATTGTCAAAGTCTTGGCATTGTTTTTTTTGTGTTAGTTGTGTTGTCTTAATTGGTTTTTGTTTCTTGACAAATGTCCCAAATGGACCGACACATCGAAAATTGTCTATGTTCTTTGTTTTATTGTTATTTCTGATTTATTTATATTGATAGTTAGGCCATATTCAGTAATCTTTATTATATACTTCGTATTTACTTATTTGTCTGGTTACTGCGGCAAATTCATTTTGTCGGACATCCTCCGATATTTTGGTTATTTATAAAGGGAAATCTCTCTTGTTTCACCTGTTGATGATGATTCAGGAAAATTAGAAGATAGGCTATCTTGTCACTTGTAAAAATCATCATTATCATTGCATGTCTGTTAAGTTTTTTCTCGATTTCTTACTTGTGTATTCTATCAAATGGTCGCCATGTGTGACGAAGAGACTGATGCCAGTGGAAAGAAAAGATGTGTCCTTTTGTGGAAACATCTAGGTTGTGAGGAGTATTATACACAGGCTTGTCCATAGGAATGTTATTCCCATGGGAAACGTCCCATGGGATGGGATGGGATGGGACATCACATATTTGTATTTTGGCTTGTCTAGGTTTTTCTCAATTTGACGAGCGGTAACACTGCCAGACTGGCACATTGCGCATGCGCGCGGCTAGTCAGCCATTGTTGATTGCCGTCTTTCGCGATTTGTAAATAAATTTTATCGTTTTGCATGTCTCTTTGTATATGTAGTGCCATTTAGTAGACACTAAACCTAAACTTTCATAAATTTCATAATTTTATTTTAAATGTATTCCATATTAATATTATAATAGTAATGCCATGGGATGGGGCAGGCATAAATTCCCATGGGATGTGATGGGATGGGACAGAAAAATATGTCCCATGGACCATGCTGATTATACATATCTGACAGAAGAATGGTGAACTAGTTGGTTCAGAAATGAACGATGCTCTCCTGGAAGGGTATGATGTTACTGGAACACTTCGTATTGGAATGCCTCCTTTCGGGAACTAAACATGCATCACTTACCCACCCCTCCCACATCAAACACAGCCACGCCGTGTGAGTAAATACGCATCACTTACCCACCACTCCACACATCAAACACAACCAAGCCGTGTGAGGAAACAAACCTTGTGCTATTATCAGAAGGTTTATGTGACGTCAAGAATTAGCTGCTCACAGTCCCACATATTCCTTCATCGTCATCAACAATGAATGTTATTACAAAATGTCTTGAAGAAAAGCCATGTACCTCTTGTTGTGTGTCGCATTCAGTGCTATCTTGATACAAAGTGTGTGTCAAGCTAGCAAGCAGTTCAACCTATATATATGTATAATATTTGTATAATGAAAACTGAATAGATATTTTAAAGAATTGTAATATTTGGGGAACATACTGGACTGTTAACGTATAAATTCCATGAAATGTCAATTAAGCTTCTCAACAACTGCTGAAAACTGAGAACAAATTGTCATCTCCAATTCTCCCATTGCATAACATGGATGTGTGCTACTAGTTCAAGCTACTAGTACAAGTGCTACTGTGTGCTACTATTACAAATGATAGGGACATTTTTCTCTTTCTAAACATGCTGTAGGAGGTCACTAAGGAAAGTTAGCTGGTAATCTGTCACTTGTGAAAAGAAATCAACATTGTTACCGTATGGCGTCTCTCAATCTCTTATTTTTGTCAAAAAAATCCCAATGACTGAAGAAATGATGCTTTTTGCTGCAGAATTCTAAGTGACTGAGATGTGTCATTTTAACGAGTTGATCAACAACCCTGACATAAGAATGATGATGTAGTTGGGGCAGAAGTGTATCTCCTGGTAGGACGGGATGACACAGTGATGATGCAACGCTGGAATGTCTCCTTTCGAATATTAAACATCAACCATATTACATACACAACCTTGGATTTGAGATAATAACCATATACTAATCTGGGTGTCGCCTCAGCTGAGGAGGACACACGTTTCTATCAAAAATGGTTATGGGCTCTCAAGAGCAATTTCCTCACAACTAAATGAATTATAGTGTCATCATTACCATCATCTGCCCCTTTCTTCCCTTGTCTATTTTGGTGTTTACTATATGAATATCCACCGTTGTGATCTTACAAAACATAGCATGAAACTCTTTTCTATAGTTCGTGCTCATGTGATAGTAAATAAAAATATTAGTAGACGAGTTTATTGACTCTAAGATAAGTCCGAAACTACCTGCCACTATACATGTGTTGACATAACTACCACCAACTATAAGTTCTGGTAGAAACGCCAGAAGTAACATTATGATCATCATTGGAACAAAGCAAGATATGAAAAGTGCTGAAATCATTGTAACCATCTTGGCAACTTTGCGATTACGATTGGAAACATCGCCTGATTTCATTGATATCTTCCTCCACTCTGATTTCTTCGACAAACTGATAGTAAGTATTATCGTACAGATAATAATTACGACACAGGCAGAGAATGGAATGACAAAGTTGTTGACGATGAAAGAAATCCGTTCCACATTTTCTTTATCCACAGTAGAGACCATTCCAAGAATAGTTACGTTCATTACAGGATAAAATATCATGTCCAATCTATTTACGACGTACACCGGAGTAGCAGAAAATATGATAATTATGTAGACAGTCACGATTATAATGCAGACTCGTCTTGGTGTGATGATTTGTTTAATCTGAGAATATAAATGCAATAACAATTGGGGAGAGTATGAAGAAATGATATATGTTCAGGTTTTAATTTATTGATAAAGTGAAATATCAACTGATGGTGCGACTTCATATGTACTAATGATTTCGACGACATTTTTAGTGGTAATTGTAACAGGAGTCACAGAAAATTGCAGGACCACTTTAAAAAAAAACCACACATTTTGTGGGTGCACCTAATGATAATTGTTTTGAGAAAGTAAACACATTATTACAACATATTCCATCATACATTGAAATCCCTTTATGTGCTCTAGCAAGACAATTTCCATTTACATGTAGGTCACTGAAAAAAAAACTTCTCAAAAAGGACCACTGTAAAAAATGATATATCTAAAGCTATATAATTTAGATTTACATTGTTATATTTAAAGTTATACAACTTGTATCTAAACTGTTATAAATAAATAAATATATTATTTCTTACATTTTATATAAAGCTATCATAGCCGTTTTATGTTTAGAACACACTTTAAGACAATCTCGATGATTAGTTTGGTTACATCATGCATATATGCATACTTTTATAGATAGGATATCCAACAATGTGGAACATGTCTCAGTAAGAAAACTAAGCAGCGATAACAATTATGATACAGCATTAATATAGCAACCTTGATACAACATTATAATAATAACTATGATAAAGCATTATTATAACAACTATGATAAAATACTATTATAACGACTAAGATAAATTACTATAATAACAACTATGATAAAATACTATTATAACGACTAAGATAAATTACTATAATAACAACTATGATAAAATACTATTATAACGACTAAGATAAATTACTATAATAACAACTATGATAAAATACTATTATAACGACTAAGATAAATTACTATAATAACAACTATGATAAAATACTATTATAACGACTAAGATAAATTACTATAATAACAACTATGATAAAATACTATTATAACGACTAAGATAAATTACTATAATAACAACTATGATAAAATACTATTATAACGACTAAGATAAATTACTATAATAACAACTATGATAAAATACTATTATAACGACTAAGATAAATTACTATAATAACAACTATGATAAAATACTATTATAACGACTAAGATAAATTACTATAATAACAACTATGATAAAATACTATTATAACGACTAAGATAAATTACTATAATAACAACTATGATGAAATACTATTATAACGACTAAGATAAATTACTATAATAACAACTATGATGAAATACTATTATAACGACTAAGATAAATTACTATAATAACAACTATGATGAAATACTATTATAACGACTAAGATAAATTACTATAATAACAACTATGATGAAATACTATTATAACGACTAAGATAAATTACTATAATAACAACTATGATGAAATACTATTATAACAACTCGCTTTAACAAAAAGCAAAATTTTGATCCTGCCACGTATGTTAATGAAATGAATAATAATGTTTGGTGTTGATATGGCTGTCCAACCTCAAAAACCAATGTGACACAAATGTTACGCTGAATTTGGATGGGTCAAAATTAAAAATAAATATATGGTGGATGTGATATTGTAAACAACACAACGTATTTCAATCACCAAACTACACAATGGTAATCCGTATGACTCAGAAAGAGTGCAGAATAAATAATATGTAACACTTTAACTGAAATCTATATTGGTATTTTTGTTATAAATGCTTAGATTATATTTTCTATTAATATTAGTAATTTGATAAAAAGACAACCTGTAAAGGAGCTACTATACACAGGCATCTCTCCAAGGTAATTAAGGCGGTGATCCAACTACTTAATCTGGTGAAGGCTAAGTGTGGGTGTCCGGCTACCAGAGCTAATACTGCCATCGGATCAAAGGGCAAATTTGTTGTCAAAAACATCAGCGAGAAAAGAATGCTCGTGAAGATGAAAGTAATAAGCGAACACAAGTCAGAGATGGCCAAACCTGAAGTGAAGATAATAAAAATATGTTAATTGTTGGTATTATCAAGTATAAACATGGAGAACAAAATTGTCTGTTTACATTATTAAATATGGGAGCTATGAACTGTAGGTTATTATCAGCTCACACACGACAAGTTCTTATGTGCTACTACTTGTTTCTTATGTGCTACTACTTACTTCTTATGTGCTACTACGTGTTTCTTATGTGCTACTACTTGTTTCTTATGTGCTACTACTTGTTTCTTATGTGCTACTACTTGCTTCTTATGTGCTACGAGTACTACTTGCTTCGTATGTGCTACTACTTGTTTCTTATGTGCTACTACTTGTTTCTTATGTGCTACTACTTGTTTCTTATGTGCTACTACTTGTTTCTTATGTGCTACTACTTGCTTCTTATGTCTCTATTTTATTAAAACTATCAAGTGCAGCGGCTCACATTTCACTTTAGATTATGTTTTATCAGTCTCTTATTATATGTTTTATCAGTCTCTTTACTAGTTGTTACAACATTTCCACCAATCTCACGCAGTTCTGAGAGCGGCCATGCATGCATGCGCTAGAACAGTGTTGAGATCAGGGTCGACATCTCTTCTATCACATCATTATCTCTGTCGGAAGAATACTCGTAGATTTAGTGAAAATACAATATTTTAATTAAGTGATCTTTCTTAAAAAAATTACAACCGTACCGCGCAGAATATGCCCAAGCGCAGCGTTGATGACAAATGACTTACCTATAATTGCATATTATTATATTATTTTCTCAACCAACACTTTAGCGTTTTCTAAGACATTTATTTTCAAATGAATTATATTTCTTCTCCAGTGCCTTTGTTATTTTCAATCTTTCGGACACTGTATGTCACTATGGATGCCACTGTAGAATCGTACAACCATAGTTTGGGTACATTTACTACGTACATTTTTAATATTCTGTCAGCCTCTAGACCGGGTAGTAGTCTTCGGTGTTTCAGTGCATTTCTGATGGAATATGTGATGTCTACATCTGAATGTGATAGATTAGAACACGGTTTAACCATTTAGAAACTCTGAAACAACGCTGTGATAGATCTAGCAAATCGACAGCGACGAAACACACTGCTCATAGAAAAAGAAGAGTGCTCAGGAGACGACTAAATTCGACAGAGTAGACAGACAACAGCTATGGAAAATACTATCAATATACGAAGTACCAGAACATTTAATCAATATATGCAAAGGCATTTATGCTAATAGCCAATGTGAAGTAAGAACAAATGCAGGAGTTTGCAAAAATCTCCAAATTCAATCAGGAGTTCGCCAGGGGTGTGTCCTATCCCCTCTACTTTTTATAACATATATCGACCACATCTGTAAACTAACAAGTACCAACGAAGAAGATAACATAAAAGACAAATTGAACGAACTACTGTTTGCAGACAACCAAGTACTAATAGCAACATCAGAAGAACAATTGCAAGACCATATGAACAAACTCCACACAACATGTCCAAAATTCAACATGAAGATCAATATTGAAGAGACCGAAATAATGACAATAGCAAAGAAAGAAAGTAATATCACTATCTCCATCGATGATAAACACCTTAAACAGGTACGGTAAATGAGTTCACTTACTTAGGAAGCATTATATCGAGTAAATGGAAAACTAAAGTTTTCACTAAAATTGCAATATACCAGACTATTATTCCATCACTATGCTACCAGTGCCAAACCTGGACAATGACAGCACAAGACAAAAGAAAAATAGTGACAACAGAAATGACATGTCTACGAAGAATACTCGGAGTGTCATTACGAGATAGAATTAGAAACGATAACATCAGACAAATAACCAAAACAATACCAGTATTGGAACACATCAAAAGACAATAGATCAAGTGCTTTTCACACGTTTCTTGACTACCGACAAATAGCATGCCACAAATGGTTATGACACATAGACATAATGGTTATAAGGCCAGAGAGAGACCATGTAACAGATGGATCACAGAAATCAAAGAAGCCACAGGAACAAGCTTACATACAGCGCACAAGAAGGCCATCTCCAGAGAACTCTTCCACCCTTGACGCCGCAAGGCAAACAAGGGACACAGCGTATAGATAGATAGATATAATTTTAATATTTGTTTTCAAGTAATTTGTTATTTGATTGAACGTACGGACTTGACGCGAACACAATTATAGTAGAAATCTCTTTTTTGTATCTCCATCTTGTGTGAATGTGTTCTATCAATAGGAAAATATATCTATTGTTTTAACTGTTTCTCCGTTGAGGATGATTTTCAAGTTAAAGTTAGTAAAATTGAAGATTATAATGTTGGAAGTGTTGACGAAGGTAAGTGTGTTCCCAAATTGACAAAGTTGATGCAATATATATTGTACTTTAGAAGGAGCTGAAATTAATAAATTTAAAGTCAACGCCGAAGACGGATGTGTCGGACCATTTGCACAAATATAACGGCGGCACAATGCATCTCCAATTTCTGGACTACATCCTATTGGAAATATAGTTGGACCATTGTCCTGCTACAAGAGAGATACAGTTGGAGCTTGAGAATGAACGCTGAAGAAGAAGAAAATTTCCGCAAAGAAGATCACTAAGAGTTCTATAGCATGCCCATTTCATTCCAAAATGTTCATTTTAAGCGCATTGTTTCATAATAGTCTATTGCGAAGTTAAAAAAGTAATGTGACATAATAGTGCCTTATTGTACTCCTGTGTCTATGTACAGAAAATTCACTCCTACACTCGTCTGATATCAAATATCATATTGAGTTGTTATTTAAAAACTTTGATTGCGTTTAAATATCTAGTTGGGAAGCTGTAATTGGCAGGAATGTTTCAGTGTATTGGCCGGTGCAGACTATCAACATGCTTTTTGAATAATTGGAGATGTCGTTTCAACTGATTCTTTCATAACTTTCTAAAGGTAAAAATGTGAACAATACATGATCGTCCTGGTCTGAATCCAGCTTGCTGTTCACGGATTTCTTTCCATCAAAAATACTAGTCTCTTGAGCCTCTCTCTAACATCGTACTACATCATCATCAGTATCATCATCATTATTACTATGAGTCGTCTCCGGAAAGAAGGTTGATTGAAACAGACCTTCAACATCCACTGTTTCTTGTATTGGTGATGCACTTTATTAGAATGTAACGTGTCCATCTTGTGATGGTGATTTTCAACGTGTATCTCTGCTTCCCTCTTGCTTGACTTCCATCAACCTTTTCCTCAAGTAAGGTCTTCAACAAGGTGTCATGGCTTTTAATATGTCTAAAATATGTTTTTTTATCTTTATTTCCTTTAATAATTCTTTATTAATACGAAGTGTATTGTTAGAACATTATCATTTGGTTGTATACAACTACGTACACTATGTTTACAATTAAAAAATTTGTCAATAAAAAAAAGGAAAAAGAAGAAACTTAAAATCACGTTTAATGAAGCTGAAATAAATCAAGACGAAACCCAGCATACATAAGTATTCGGGTAGACAATATGCTATCTTCAGCAACTTTATTAAAAAATATTGACGAAAACCTAACTAGAAGATTTAATTTGCCAAAATAACTTGCAAGTACATCCACGTGAGTCGACAAGACAACGTTCAGACACACATATACATGATACGTCAGATTCATATTATACTACAATCTCTTCTTGCAGGCCATATCATCAAAATCCCTGGCACACAAATGGACAGAGTACAAAACCAGGCTTTGCGCTCCATGGTGGTATGAGATCAACACTATTAGTGGCTTCTAAAAGCAATGCAAACACAGAGCCACCAAAAATTCGAAAACAAAAAGCAGCTATGAATGCTGTTGAAAGATGCCAGTGACTCCCACAAAACTATACCAAACAAAACGAGTTCATGTATGGAACACGTGTCCCCTATGTTTACAGAGCTTAAAGTTTTTAAATTTTTCTCCCAGTTAAAATGTTTAGTATTTTTGTGACGTCATCGCGCATGAAACTGAACAGTTATTTGTAACGTCAATCTCATAATTGAGATCAATCTCAATTAGTAAAATGGTTATTGTATGGATGTTGACATTTCCTACAAATGACAAAGATGCAATAAGCTTATAAAAATAATATACAATTGTACCACTACGATGACGAGATGATTCGCTGGAAATGTTGCGTAAAGAAACACCATCATCAGATTAATGTGAAGGTCGACACTTTTCTGTATTTCTCAAAGCTCGCAATAGTGACGATATACATGTTGTATTATATCTGAGAGTACCGGATAACATCTTTAGAATGATGCGAGTGCGAGCTACAAATTTGTAAGAACATAGTAATACAATGGAATGCTATTGTGCGTGATGTGTGTGTTAACAACATTTTGCAACTACCACGTCAGTGTATTGGAGGAACATGTTTGATTGTGATGATAGACGTGATATTATTTTCCAACTTGAAGGCGAACACAGGCAGATATATTTCTCAGCAGTGAATCTATGGTGATAGATGCCCTGAAACATAACAAGTCGTCCTCCTGCCGGTGTAAAATAATTGCGCCAACAACTTGTTGAGAGAAACTATCGAGAATGTGGCACCTGGTCAACCATATACTCGAACTGTTGAAGAGACTATCAAACCACAGAGATAAAAGTGCCCGTTTTACTCACTGGACAGTTAATCGCCAATATACGTTATTCATCCGGAGACAGGGGCCCACACATAGGAATACACAATTGAACAGATGTGGAGCAGCGTCAAGTGGAAGACAAGAAGCACCACGGAATAACACGACATCACTTGAAAAGCGACCTGGCCGTGTTCACGTGGCGACCTCCGTTGCAGGCGAATGTTAATCCATTGTATGGCATACTGGAATGAAATGGTTAACTACTGCCCACCTGCCAAACCCGACAATAAACCCGTGGCTCCCTTCCAGCGACATGATGGCACCTATAAATCCTATTAAATAACCCCCACCCCTCCCCCGAAACTTTCAATCAGTTGTTTTGAATAATTACATATAAAAACAAGATTTTTGTAATTTCATAAATGTAACCAGAGGGAAATAATCAACGAAAATAGGAAGAGCGCAGTTTTTGTCTTCCTTGAGACACATATGTATAGAGTTCAGAAGTGAGAGAGGGGTGGGAGAGGGGGTTGTAAAACAAGAATCAGTTATAACACAACTCCTAATCACCACATCTTCCTAAACTCTAGCAATATAAGCTCTCTTGCGATGTGTACTCGTTGCATACAGCCATGTGTCATAAACCATTCTGTGTTTCTTTTTATAGCCATTTTATTTCGCTACCACTTTGTATACTGGCGACATATAAGGGGACACGGATTCAAGCAAGAACCCAATTACAAATGGACACGTACACACAAATAAACAAAAAAATAGACAGCAGCACAGCTAGCAGAATATCTAAACAAGAAACATCACCTTCCTGGTGATAGAAAGAAATACTAAAGTGTAACAAACAACTCAACACATGCACTCCCCAAAGAGTAGACTTTGCTTGAAATGGGAGCAGAAAATATAGCATCCCTGTTACATGCTACGCATGACATGGGATCTGTTAAGCATTTTAAGGGCCGGAGATTATTGTGTATTCCATAGACAAAGTTATATCTGAAGAATCCTCACAAATAACAAGTCTAATTAACTAACTAAGAATTAACTAAGAATAAATAAATTCACTTGACATGAATTGCTACAGATATATCCTACAAATATCTTGGACAGAGAAAAATGAGAACATTAACGTTTTGAAATTACTAAAAATAAATGAAATTTGCCTTATAAATATCATCATAATAAGGAAGCTACAGTATTTTTGTACACTTAAAACTGCATGATGGTATCGAATGGCTGATTCTGGAGGACAGGCTGCCAGGAAGAGAAGAAGATGAAGACCAAGAAGACGATGGACCAGCGACATCGAAGAATGTATGCACATCTCTCTGGCCAATGCATGCCTGCTTGACCAGAACAGAGAAGCGTTCAGAGTATCAACGACAGATACAACGCTTTGGAAAGGATATGTCACTTGATATATTATTAACTGTCTCAAAGTCATGCACAGCATCGCCTGCTAAGGAGAAACAACAGTTGGGTTCGTGAGGTGAAGCAGCTTACTAATCTTACACAGATCCGACAAAACATCTCAATATAGCTATTTTCTTTATGTATATGTCCATGAGACATTAACTACTTTCCATTATTGTACAGGAAACTCCTGCAGATAAACATTATTCAATCTAGAGAAATGAATGCGTTGTGCCTTTGTACAACGTATCTGCGATATTAGCTCCTTTCGACATGACACTTCCGAATTCATCATTTCTTATTAGACACATTTACCCCTTTAAAAAAAAATACTCTTAGTCGCCACTTACAACATGAATGTAAATTTACAGTGTGTCTATTATTTGATTCCATTTTGACCATGGTAACTAAATAATAACGAAAAGAAAGGACTAATATATTTCTTTTAAGTGTGAATTTTTTTCCGTGTTATTTTGTACTGTTACTATTTTAAATAGTGTCACGCATGTCCTAGAGGTTAGAACGTTTGTCTCACCCCAGTGAGCTATATAATTCCCCGGTAAGGACTGGATTATTTTTGCCATGCGTAAATTAAAATAAAAAATCATCCTGTACATTAATTATATTGCGACAGCAATAGCATGCAACCTTTATAATCTTTGTTTCCGGATACGCGGGTGTGAAGAGAAACGAACAGACATACCAATAAGCTAGTCTCGCCACAAATCTGATTGTCATCCTATAGACCGAGCTGACATACACAGTGCGCTTCATGAATCCGAACGATCAGAGAATTTTGACATGGATAATCATTAGTCAATATCGAGAATACGCGAACTGGGAGTGAGGATCGCCTTAGAGAACAGCTGGCAAAGATTTCAAAAAACAGCAGTGAACCAATATATATATATAGCATGTACCACCACCAGTTTACTCTGAGAGATTTACTGAAGCAAACCATGAGCACCTATGGACGTGTCTGGCGCGCGAATAGGATAATCAACATATCTAATTCATAATACCAAATATGAAGAACACATGCACCAACTACAGAAAGAAAGAGTGAAAGCTCTCAATCCGGGAATCGAATAAGTAAGTAAGCTCATACGCAGAAGAAATGCAACGATTATTGAAGCAGTCTTCTACTCACAGGGGGCCTATGTTATGGTACGAGATTGTACAGTGCTGGGGTCACCCACTTTACATTCTTACCTCTGACGAGGCGCTTCGCAGTCGGTGAAATATTCCTAATTTAGAAAGACCATTCCATTACCACCCACTGTGTACCTAGGTGCTAATCCTTTTTTCTTCTGTGTGAACCATATTGGACAAAGACGACAGTCGAATTAGAATGGACGATAAACTTACCTAAGCGAGGTACTGTATGGTCAAAAAAAAGTCAGGAGTTTGGGATTTGAACGGTTAATTTTTCACGTACTCGCTTCGTTCATTAGTAATGGCCTTCCAATTAATCGTCAAGCAGGATCTGTATTTTGACTCTTCGCCACAATACTACCATCCAAATAAGTAAGTAGATTGTACATATCTCGGACGAGGAAATTCGCTGTCGAATAACATATCTCTTGTAAGAATGTAAGAAAAATGACATTTCTCTGTGTGTCCCTTGGGTAATGAAGGCAAGTGTCTGAGACATTTTTGCCACCAGCAGCAGTTAATTAGATTAGGTTTGCAACGTCTTCAAAAGACAAGGACGTGCTCCTCGTCTACGTTATCTACAGCGTCTAGTCGGAGTTTCAACACTACTTCAGACACAAATTTGAACAATATATGATCGCATAAATTGTTCAACTAATTTCCCTTATGAAATGGGAACCTACATTGAAAGCTTTTTTACATACCGAGGACTACATTCACACGTTAGTGTATCCAATACCTGTCATGGTTCCAAATTTGAATGGGGTCAATTGTGGTGAGAAGTTTTGGCTACCTTGTGTCCGGATAATTAACAAAAAAACTCTGCTTTCTAGTCTCCTAGTGGACAATTGTAACTTTGTTGCCACTCTATCGTTTCAGATACACAATTATGATCTCTAGCACCTTCTCAAGTGACAATTACTGTGTACCCTAGGCGCCGCTATATTGTAACCACATCTACCGATATCAGGACATCGATATTTGCCGCTTCTCCAGTGCATCTGCATTTCGGTTGGAATGCCATGTGTCACTGTGTGTGGTATATATATCCTGTTTTTATGCAGTCAGTTATCGTTACATATTCTTTTTTATGTATGTGAAGCATGGACTGTAACCACAAAAAATAAATAAAATGAAAGCGAATTAGAGGCTACAAAGATGTGGTTTCTTAGAAGAATGATTAACATACCATGGACAGTTAAGAACACTAATGCTAGGTTCTCATTAATGCTGGCGTAAAAAGATCAATTACATCAACCATTAGGGATAGGCAGTCACAGTTTCTAAAGGCATGTGCTGAGAAGAACACATCTTGAACACTTAATAACCACTGGAAAGATCAAGGGACGAAGAGATAGGGGACAATAAAGAGAAAAGTTGCTAGATGGATTAGTGTTGTGGCACGGTAGAAGTTCACAAACCAAGCTTATTGACAACACAAGAGACAGAGAGTCACGGAGAAACATGATCAGCTACGCAATTCGGCATGACACTTGATTGATTGATTGCTATCATTCTATAACCTTCACATCCAAATAAATAATCTTTAACAGTATTTGCAAGGAAAACATCACGAATGCTATATTTCGATTTCTAGGGTGCACTACAAGTAGTAGCTTTTATGATCTTGGTTTTTTTTTCTAACCCCGGAAACCATACACGAATAATGTGAAACCAATTGGACGATTTCTATTTTTGTTCCTACCATTGTTAATTTGTTGTTCTTCACATGTTACGCATCACTTTATCTATCAATCATGAGTATTTTGGGGTATATGCAGCTTTTGTTTTCCTTCGGACATTGTACTTAATATTTCATCTGTCATCCATTTTTGTATGATCTTGGCTTTTCCTGTTGGCAAGATCTCATATGTTGTTTGAATAAAATACCCGTGGATCTTGCTTTATTTTCTGTTTCGTATTTTCTTAAAGTTTTACATTAACTTTGCACAATACTGGACTGTGGTCAGAGTTTATATGAGTTCATTGATATGCTTTTGTATTATTTATACTATTTATAAATCTGTTGTTTGACATAATACAATATGTATGGTTCCCTTATTCTCTCTCCAGGACCTATATGTGAATAATCTGATATTGTCTTGTTCAAATAATATACTGCATATTTATTTTCATGATACATTGCTCACATACTTTTGATCTTTTTCCTTTGTTGTTTCGTGTACCTAGCCTGTGTTTTAATTCTCCTACTATATCATCCATTCGTTTCATAACTATCAGAATATATGTTGAGGATCCTGTCTTGCTTAGCCATTATAGGTCTTCGTAGTAGTTTCCTATTTCTTCGTCAGTATAGTCTGCAGTTGGTGCATATGTTTGCAAAACGGCTAGATCAAATGCTTTGATCTTTAATATCAATACGCTATAATATCATGTCTCGAAGGACAGTGTTTCTTCCAAGTCCATGACAATCTTCCCTGTTCATGACAATCTTCCCAGCTCATGACAATCATCCCATTTCATGACAATCTTCCCAGTTCATGTCAATCTTTCCAGTTCATGACATTCTTCTCTTTCCAGTTCATGACAATCTTCCCAGTCCATGACACTCTTCCCAGCTCACGACAATCTCTTCCTGAATGTATAAAGCTAAATTATTATGTTCGTGTGTAACCAGCATCTTTCCATCATGTTTCTGCTACATATAGATTGTTTACATTTATAACTTCTGCCTCTAGTATTAAAGTTTTTAAAATGTAATTGCCTGTTCATATCAACAATATTTTAGCCAAATTTGACCCTTCCGCCATTGTCAACAATTGTCAAGTAGTCAAGGACCTCCACCTGCTTAATTATGTCAATACCTGAAAAAAATATAGAAACTATAATAATAGAAAATAATAGAAAGAATACTAGAACGCTGCATTTTTTTTTCATTTTCTAAGAAACTTGTTCCTGATTCGAACCATTTAATTAGCCTAGACATAAACATTATTATTTATCTGATGCGTTTGAGGTGCAAAGGGAACGCATTGCTCTAGGCGGCCCCAGGGCTAGCAGATAACCAAGATCCCAAATGTACCTCCACGCGGTGCAACCTGGAAACTAAAATACAGCAGCTCGAGCTGATTCTGGCCAGATCATTTGGGGATCGTTTCCGAGAATGTGGAGGTAGCAGATGGAAAGAGATTTGACTGCACAAGAGACAGACAATATCTCCGACACAACCAGCATCACCACATATAGCGACACTGTTGACATACAGTGAAGCTAGTCAGTCCAGTCCGAACATTGGAGGGGAGGCCAATGTAAAATGCACGTAAAGGTAGATGCATGGCGAGAGACAAATAGATTTCATACCGAGTACAATGAAACAATGAAAGGGCAGAACTGCGCTAGAGGGCAGCGCAAACTGCAAATAGAAAGTGAAAAATCCCTAGGAAAGGGGAACGACAAGCTCCGTCAGCTCGAGGCGAGCTTCTAGATACCTGTGTTCCTTACAGGCTGAGACCCAGACCCATTCATTGGCGTTTGGTAAAGCAAGAAGACCTAATCCAACTCTAATGTACAGCCTTCCTAAACCGGAAATATGCTCGCGAAGAGAAAGGGTTCTGTGCCCGATGGGCTTAGGCAAGAAAGGGACAACGATGGTAGTCCTGGCCCAACTCTACGGTCAAGGTTTCCTACACCGGAAGTACACTTGCAGAGAGAAAGGGTTCCGTACCCGATGGGCTCAGGCACAAAAGGGACAACGATTTAGCCCTGGCCCAACTCTACTGTCAGGTTTTCCTACACCTGAAATACACTTGAAGAGAGAAAGGGTTCAGTACCTGATGGGCTCAGGCGCTATTGGGACAAGGACGCTCAGCTCGAGAACGCCTTGCTCTCAAACGCGTGGTGTGAGACTCGAACTTGGACAAGGGTTACACGATGTCGGTGAATGACACCTCGACTAAGAGGGTGAAAGAGCCAGGGTCCAACTCCTCTGTTGAGTTCGTCTCCTTAAGGAACCAGGCTCACGGATGAGAAACGGTTCAGTACCCAATGGGCACAGGCACATCACGTCCAATTTCACGAGGCAAGTTCATAGACAGTGGAACACCTCGTTCGAGTCAGACGAGAGCAAAAATCGTCTGGGCGAAGAGTCGCCACAACGCGTGCCTGGAGACAGATATAGAGGCTGTCACATGCTAAGGGTAGCCCACCCGAATTGTCAAGGCATGCCGAAATCGGATGTTCTAGGCTTACAAGGCGCATAACGGTGGCACAACGTAATCACGCTCCTGGCGGATATCGCACGGATATCCGTGATGGTTACAATGCAGCGAACGCAAAACAAACAAAGAAACAAACATCTGATGCGTTTGTAACATGCTCCTCCCTGTTGTCAAACTTTTTAAGACCTCTTCTCTGCCCCTGACTAGCGACATAATTTATGGTCAGCCATTTGTCAAAATTCCTTACTTTTGCATCTATTGGTAACCTATAATATTCAGGACGTAGGCATGAATCCATAATTTTTTGGTTGTATTGAATTTTTAGATACTATAAATACATTGAGCAGTTTGCTTTTTGTTTTTGAACAACCTATATGCACATTTTACTGTGGCAGTTATCGAACTCCGTACCTTGGTCGTCACAGACGTCCACTGTACCATAGTGACACAGTCTGACATTTCTTCTATATTATAATCATTTCATTATGAACGAAGAAGAGGTACAAAATGTTCACCGCTAAATATGTTACTTCAGTATTATCTTATCATCATCATCATGCGATATACTAACCCGAAGAAGAAAAAAATGTCTAGGTAAGCATGTTATGTGTGTGTGTTACTAAACTCGGTAAATTGTTCACATTATTCCAATTATTAAGAGAATAATTCAAAATATGTGATATTTAGCGATTTCTCACCGAGTAAACTAATATTTATTGGTTCCTTGAATCCCTGTTTCACAAAGCACACGATGTTGATGATGTTAGTGATAACTCCAAATATATCAATTATTTGACATACTCCAGTGTGGATAAACACTATTAAAATTCGTGTAGTTTCATAACTAATGTCATGATTGACAATCTCACGTACGAGGTCGGAAACATTTTCCATGTCTGAAAACAATTATCTGTTAAAATTTTGAATATATGGAAAAAAGATAATTGTTGTTTAAATTCACATTTTAACGACCCGATATTTACTTATTAAAAATGCTTATTTATTTACAACTAGTGTGTCAGTTCCTTGATTGCGTTCATAATATTACATTATGTGTTTTAGTTCTTAAAGTCTTGTATGCAGATTATCAGATAGGATGAAAATCAATATGTAAAACTGAGACAAAACTATATATTATGATTGATAGAAATATAATGTTAATAATATTCAATGGTAGTGCAGGTGATAGAATGGTTAGAACGTGCTACGTTTGATGTTTCAAGTTCAAAATATCTTTATGACAGGATCTCTATTTTTCAGAAGAAGAATAAAGAGTACTTTATGAACGTGTCATGGCGACTGTTCTGATAAACGATATTTTTTTCTGTAGATGATAAAAAGACCTACATGTGCACCTTAACAGGAAAATAAGTAATGACGAAGGTTTAAAAAAATTATCTTTCATGGATGTAAAGAAAGATTTAATTAATCATTGATACACTTAACAGACCAAGCTTCAAAATACACACTTCAAGATGCAATATTAATACGAATGATACGAAATTAAATCAAGTGGACAGTGTCCAGTATTTGGCACCAGTTCAACATCAGATAGTCGATGAGGCAATGAGAAAAAGAGCAGAAAAGTACGAGAGAAATCATTATTTTTAAAAAGATAAACATTCTATACAATGGAGTGTTATCAATGCTTATTTGAATTGGAGTTATAGAATGTTATACTGAAGCAATTCAAATTCCTGAATGTGAAGCACAGACAGTGAACACAAAAACTAATTGAGCTGGAAAATACAGAGATGTGGCTTTTTAGAAGAATGATTAATACTCACAGACAGCCAACACAATTAATGTAGAAGCCCACAACTGTTTAGCAAAGAAGATACTTTAGGAGAACATTAGAAGAAAGCAAACATTAAAAGAACATAGAAAACACATTTAGAGGAAGTGATGTGAAGAACAAAAACGATTAGTATTCATCGGAACATCAAGTAGGGATCAGAGAAAAATACAAAAAGAGACATTGGTAAAGAGGTTGTCAATGTGGTATAAGATACCGTCAGCAACTGAACGTATTAACGACGTCATATACCAGAGACATGTGTAGAACATGATAGCCTATGGCACCCGGCACGATACTTGATTGATTGAAATTGTGCCTGAAATTTCTCAGAGTAATGTGTAATGTTAAAATAGTCTGAAACTGTAACTATGACAACCTATCCTCAAATGATCACGGATCACCACTCAATGAAGATGTTTAAATTTACATTAGATATCGTTACATTCATTGTCTGCTCTAAACGTACCACGTTTTAATATATAATATATCATGTCAACATCTTTCTACAAATAATAATGATATTAAAAATAAATACTAAGACCATTAACATTTTGTTGTCTATATTTTTTTTCGAATGTGTCATCTGGAGAATGACATCAGTAAATAATGACGTACTATTCAGTGTCAAAATATTGTTCTATAATCTATATTTATACACGTCAAGTCTGTAACATGAGCTGAAAATTGAGTCTTATCTATATTATAGTGACCTGTCAAGTGTAATTATATCTATGTACGTGTTTCTGCGTTTAAAAACTAATTTTCAGAAGATTAAATCATAATTATATCTGCGCTATGAGATTAGTGTCAACATTATGTCACAGAAAGATTATCGTGCCTTACATTTTCTCTACATACTAATTTATAGGAAACATACTAAATTTTGAACCTAAATGAACCAAACAACAAACTAGGAGTATAAATAAAACATACAATTTGAAGATATTGAAGATATATATATACACACACGTATCTATATATACAATTGAAAGACAGGGCGACACAAAGACAGAAATAGAAAGCTATGGTTTCTGCCCTATGCGCAGCCTATGGCCCTGGAGGAACATAACATAACATAACATCTATATATACATGTGTATGCATGTATGGTATATCAGAACATGCATATTTCCAGTGGGTGTGACATTAGATAAAACAACAGCAAGAAGAATCGCTGCTATAGAAATGAGAGTCTACAGAAGAATTGCATGTACACCAGGGACAGCTAAAAAAAAATAAAACCAAGAAGTGTTAAGATCGATACAATCGAAGATGTTTGACTCCTCAACAGCATCTTAATAAAGTTGATTTATTTTTGTTGTATAAAGAGACATAACAACATGGAAAGATGATTAGCGGAAGGCAGAGTTAACGGCAACAGGGGAATGGGTGCAGCGACGATGATGCAGTGATATATCCGATTTCATAAACATGTCTCTAGCTACGGCAGGTTACTCTGCCCAGAATGGTGGAGTGTTGAGAGAATCCATAACGATGACCAGGTTCTGCAAAGAATACGTTATATAATGAATTTATATATATATATATATAGTTATCGTGTATATAATGTTGGCTTTAGTATACCTCTGTCTTATAGCATATACATAATTCAAGAAGATGGTATATGTGTTTGTGTGTGCAATAATTTATGTCCGTGATCCAGATGAACGTAAGGGACAATCAATATTAAAAGGAGAATTAGAGAGCGCATTACAAGATATAAACAAATATATTCCCAGGGTCAGATAACATCTTCATTGAAGAAATTCAAGCTGTTAGTGGATTGGTTATAGAAGGGATAACTGAATTGCTGAACGACATCTATAACAGTGGATATATACCTGAAGATCTCTTGAAATATATCTTCATAGCTCTACCAAAGCAACTTGCTTCCGTAGATTGGGGAGAACATCGCACGATTAGTTATGTGACATAAATTATGATTCCAATTGTAATTAGAGGGATAAGAGGTAAAATAAAAACAGAAACTAGAGGTAAGCAAATGTGGATGTGTAGAAGGCAGAGACACAGACACTGCCATGAACATTAATATAAAGAGTGACAGAAGTAAACATAATCCTAAATTTGCTCTTTTTTGAATATACTAAAGTTTTTGATTTTGGTGAAATTAAACAGTGATAGTAAAGTTTTGAGAATAATAAGTAATATATACTAGCAACAAAGATCAGGGAAGTTTTTCAACACATCAAACGTGGAGTGTGACAACGTTGTGTACTGTTACCCGATCTTTTTAATGTGTATAGTGAAATAATAATACAATTCATGCAAGATATGAAACAATATCAGTTGAAGGACATTTTATAAACAACCTACGAGATGATGATGATACAGTTTTGATAGCCAAAAATGAAACAGTTACAAGAAATGACGAATATCATTGCACAAGAAAGTCAAAACATATAGCTTAGTTTCAATAGCATAAAAGTTGAAGTAATGATAATATCCAAGAATACATGATATCTTGGATGTATCATCGTAGATGGGATCAGTCCGAACATATTCACACATCAATATATATCTTCATTGGAAGGAGATATGTGCTTACATTCTTCGATGTCGCTGGTCCATCGGCTTCGTGGTCTTTCTCTTCTTCTCTTGCAGGGTACTATACCCTCTAAAATCAGTCTTTCAATACTATCATGTCGCTTTAAGTGTCCAAATTGCTGTAGCTTCCTCCTTATGATAGTATTTAAAAGCCACCCTTCATTTAGTTTCAGAAATTTCAATACTTCAGTGTTCCTCTCATATTCGTATGATCCTTCTGCAGCACTTCATGTCAAAATAATTTATTCTTTTGGATATTGTCAGGTTTGGAGTTTAAATCTCGCATCTATATGTTGCAATTGGGAAAACACATATCTTAAAAGGGTTACTTTAGGTGTCGTTATTACTACTGTGCCATAGATTTCTCATTTGTGTTAATTTGAGTGTTGATATTTCGAGTCTTCTTCTAACCTCGACTCAACAATCTCCGGAACAGGTTATATTTGCTCCCGAATATTCAATTTTTCACACATTCTAGTTCTAAATTCTATATGTTGATTATTGGGTTGATCTTTGTTTTGTCTATTATCATAATATTTGTTTTTATGCGTTTAGATATATATTTTGGATCTCGATGTATTTCTTTGATGTTGTGATTATCTGTTTCGGTACCTCAAAATATGTAGTAAATTACTGTGTCATCATCAAACCATATTTCGAAAATCTTGCACACACACACCGATATTTAATTGATGAAGCTCATTTTCCTCTAGTTCCTCTCTTATATTTCTCATGACAAACTCTGCATACATGTTAAAAAGAAAAGGGAATAGCGTGCACCTTTATCTTACTCCACTTTGAACAGCGAATTATTCAGATATTTCTTCCTTCCTCCCTCTTACTGCTGCTTGTTGTTCGTGATATAGTGTTTCAATAAGATGTATTAGATGTTTAAGGAAACCCATGTCTCCTATGATAGACCATAACTTGTGATGTTTAACACAGTTAAACGCCTTGGTGTAATCTATGAAACATATATATATATATATATATATATATATATATATATATATATATATATATATATATATAAGTTGTATTCTCTACATCTCTCAATTATATTCCTCATGTTGAATATGTGGTCACTTTTTCCTCTTCCTGCTCGTAAAGCGGCTTGAATTTCAAGAATTTCTTTTTCTAATTTGCGTTGCATTCTTTTCATTATGATCTGCAGTATATTTTGCTGGCTTGACTAATTAGTGCTACTGTTCTATAGCTGGTACATAGTTGAAGGTCTCCTTTCTTTCGCAAGGATATGTATACTGATTTGTTTCCATTCTTCCGCCAATATTCTTATTTTCCACATCTTGCAGCATAAAGTATGGTATATTTGAACACCGGAATCTTCACCGGCTTGTATCATTTCTGACGTTACTCCGTCGTTACATGGAGTTTTTCCTTTTTTTATGATTTCTGATTGAATGCTTTTCCTCTTCCATTATAGGTTCTGGTTCTTGGTTTTGGGATATTCTTTTATACATTTTTTTGGACAAGATTATTTCCGTCTATGAAGAATATCTGTTTTCTCAGCGTATTACTTTTTGATCTTGTAGTACTAGTAAATTCAAGCCCGGACTTCATGTTATTCTGTTGTAATGTTCTTATAACATTGAACATATTCTTGCAATTTTCTTGTTGTCTTTGTACATCAATTTCTCTGAATGAATGCCTTATATATTGTTGTTTGCCATTTCTAATTTGTTTTCTTAATTCGTGTTGATAGTTCTCTGTAGTCTAATTGACTTTTTCAGATGGTGTTGCATCTCCTTCTATCTTCAGTTATGTTCATTGTTTCTTGTTAGATGTATTATAGATTTTGGCGTATTGTTCTTTTAACACATGCGCTGCTGCCACTGAAACCTCTTCTATCTCTTTAAATATGCAACTTTCACTGTTATTATTTTTTTTACACCGCTGTTCAATGTTTCCATTCTGAATTTCTAGGCACTTTACTCTTGAAAGTTGCCGTCTCTTTCTGGACGAAAATCCGTTAATTTGACACCGTATGGAAAACACATTCATTTTTATCGGCAATGTTGGTGGAAGAAGTAGGGTTGCCATCCGTCCCGCTTTTTCCGGATTGTCCCACTTTTTCATCAAAAATTAATTGTCCCGCCTAAGGGTCTGGGGGACAGCAATTTGTCCCGCTTTTTAATCCAGCCAAATTTTTCACCTACAAATTTTTATATTTTCTTAAATTATTTATTATTGGTTTGAGTTTTGTTACAAATGAAGCTTCTTAGTCCGAAACGTCTATTTGTAGAGTCCTGCGCTATCGCTGTTTAATAATAAAGTTTGAAGATACAACTCATAAATTTGAGAATATCCAGCACAAAATTGTTAGTGCGGAAGGCGGTATTATTTAAAAATTTACAAAAGATGACGTCTTCGGCTTCGCGAGGCGCCGAGCCTTACTCTACCCATCTCACCGCCGCTCACGTGATCTGTGCCTACGTGACAATCTGCATGCTTTTGTCCTTGTCGTATTCCTGTAGGCGCTAATAATTCATTCAACAACATCGCGCCATCCTCACCAGCAGCAAGAAGAAATTTTGGCTTCATTCTTTCTTTATGTGTTGGAGGCTGGAGGTTGCTTCCAGGAATCCAGTCTGTTGTTACCGGTGGTTGTGAAATATTAAATTTGTTCATTTTTAATTGAGCATTCTAATTTTGTGAATTCTTTTTTTGGATTTATTTTTATTTGGAAATGCCGAAGAGAAAGTGTTTTTTCCAAGAAAACTATTCGGAAGAATGGTCTTTCATAAAACAAGGTAGAAGTGAGAATGAAGCAGAATGCAAAATATGTCAATGTTACATTTCTATCGCGCATGGTGGGAGAACTGACATAACAAAACATATAGGAAGTGTAAAACACAAATCTAGAATGTATTCTGCAAACACTTCATGTACTAGGGACAATTATTTTTTGACTAAATCGTCAGAGCAAGGTAAATTAGTGGCAGCGACAGAACTGACAATGTGTTATCATATTGTAAAACATCATATGTCTTTCAAGTCAATGGACTGCATAACTAAGCTAAACTCAAAACTGTTTAAAGATTCTCAAACTGCACAAAATGTGGAGCTCGGAAGAACTAAAACAACAGCAATAGTAAAGTCAGTATTAGCACCTGACACTACGAGGCAATTGTGTAATGAACTTGCTGGTGTACACTACTTTGGTATTGCTACCGACGCAAGTAATCACAATGCTGAAAACATATTCCCATTAATTGTTCAGTATTTCACTCCAGCGAATGGTATGACTGTAAAATTACTTAAACTGGGTTCTTTACCAAATGAAACATCCTCTGAAATAAGCAAGTATTGTATCGATGCTTTAGAAGAAAACAACATTGATAAGAACAAGTGTATTGCGTTTTGTGGCGATAATGCAAACTGTAATTTTGGTGGAATACGGCGTGCTGGCACCAACAATGTGTTCGCGAGATTGAAAAGTGAACTTAATGAAAATCTTCTTGGAATTGGATGCCCTGCTCATATCATTCATAATTCTGTAAAGACAGCCGCCGATGTTTTGAGTGTTGATGTGGAAACAACAATAATTAAATTATTCAATTACTTCTCTATATATACTGTACGAACGGAGCGATTAAAAGAATTTTGTGAGTTCGTGGAATTAGAGTATCATGCATTATTGTCGCACACAAAAACAAGGTGGTTATCACTTTTAGCTGCAGTAGACAGAGTATTAAAATTGTATGACGCCCTGCAATCATTCTTCTTATCTGAAGAAAAAGCACCTAAAGTTTTGCTAACATTATTTCAAAATCCGTTAAGCGTGCCATATCTATGGTTTGTCCATAGTCAGATGAGCGTGTTTGAAAGACAAATACTTAAGTTGGAAAAGACTGATATCAGATTAATAGAGGTAGCAGTAATTTTGAAGGATACCCTCAGGTTAATAAATGAACGTAAAGAAGAAAGATTTATCCCTATAAAGGTGAAGTCTATTCTTAAAAGAATAGAAAATGAAGTGTCTACAGATGATATTGAGAAACTTTATGCTGAGGTGGATGAATTTTATGAAACAGCGGCCGCTTATTTGCAAAAGTGGATGACGCATTTGAATGAATTTTCCACCATCTTTACTTGGATGCTACTAGACTCTAAACCAGAATGGACTGCAGTTCAGGGAACATTAATGTTTCTACAAGACAAAGGTGTGTCAATAGATGATTCATTGTTGTTTGATCAGTTCACATATTTGAAAGAGTTTATTGAATTAGAACTTTGTAAAAATGGAGATAGATGGAATAGTAAATCATGTCAGGAGAAATGGACGTTTTTCTTAAGACAATGTAAATGTGCGGATCAGTATTCCCAGTTATTACATTTATGTGAATTCATCTTCAGCGTTCCAGGACACAATGCTAATG
>CM067322.1:86253126-86355275 GCA_034231615.1 Meghimatium bilineatum
ATGCATCCATTATCACCAGAATCAGACATTATGTGGAAAGCATCACATATTTTCATTACACGCCCATTGCATCACGTGATACTGATGAAAACGGCGAAAACAAGACCCCGCCAACGATAGCTGGACAATAAGTGAAAGCATAGGCAGGACAATGAGAATTCACGATAAAAAATCAACGGATTCTAAGATTTTGTGAGTATATAACAAACGTTGACGATCACAGATACCATATGCTGAATACCAACAGTTTATAATATATCAATGTTCGATGCAAAACCAACATATCTCTTAACTCATAATTGCTGAATACCAACAAGTCTCTTTAAACATAAATGATGAATACCAACAAGTCTCTTAAAACATAAATGATGAATACCAACAAGTCTCTTTAAACATAAATGATGAATACCAACAAGTCTCTTAACTCATCAAAAATCTACAAACATCTAACTATTACACATTGAACCAAAAATCTTCTTAACGCTATTGATGTTGAATGTCAATAGAGAATGCCAGTTTGCATGGATAGCTCAATAAATGTGGACGTCAACAATCCAGTAGTTTCCCCAAGTATTAAATTGTTTTAACATATTATACAGTCTGAATTATAAAAGCATTATACACGTTCGTACTAAGTTGAACTGTTTACCAGATTGACAAAACATTTTACGATCTCCAGACAACAATGGATGCGGAATGCAACAAGACACATTAACTTGTTCTTCAAGACATTTTGTAGCAACATTTATTTGTAGGTATTTGAATGGACGATGATAAATCTTACTGTCTCCTAACACATCAAATATCAGCAAACATCTAACTATTAAATATTGAATAATTACAACAATCTTCTTAACTCTATTGATGTTGAATGTGAGACAATGTACCATTTCTATCAACAATGAACCGCAGTTATGACAACTGCAGTCAAGTCATGTCTGTTCAGAGATAAATGTGTTACTTCATCGTTGTCGTCAACAATAAATATTATCACATAATGTCTTTAAGAAAAACTTAATGTTAATGTCAACCTGGCAAATAGTTTAATTAATTGGAACATGTATAATGCTTTTGTAATTAAGCATCTATAATATGTTAAAGCGATTTAATACTTGGGGAAAATACTGGATTATTGACGTTTACATTTAGCGAACTTTTCATTCAAATTCTCAACAATTCTCAAATTTGCTCTGACCCAGTCTTCCGTGTGGCAAGAGGGGCATACATATATTTCAATGTGTAAGGGATAAGAACACCTTTCAATGCATTCTGTATAAAAACACTAAAGAAAGTTGGGGAGAACTGACTAACAATCTGTCACATTTAAAAATAAATCATCATTTTATCTACATGGCTTGTATCAAATTGGCACTTTTGTCTTCTATCAACCGATCCACATGGATGCACAAACTGTGTTTGTTTTTGTTGCATAAGTCAATGTGTCAATACTACGGATCATTACAGCCATGACAGAATAATGATGCGATAGCTGGTGTAAAAGAGTATACTGCTCCCCTGGAAGGATGTGATGATCCTTGGATACAGCAGTGTTGGAATGCCTCCAAGTGGATACTAAACATGCGCTAAAAAATCCATATTATACAACCATGCATTTGCGACAACAAACCTTATACACACCTGGGAAGATGGAGTAGGACATGCGCTTCTATTAAAAGAAAGGGTTATAAAGAGCTACCTTCTCACAGCAAACACGATTATTGTGTAAACATCATCTGTTTCTTCGTCCCCTCTTTATTTTTCTGTCTAATTTATGCATATCTTATGTTGTAATCTTTCAGAAAATAGCGTGAAACGTTTTTCTATATTTCGTGCTCATGTGGTAATAAATGAAAATATTAGTAGAAGAGTTTATTGATTCTAAGATAAATGCAAGACTACCAGCCAATAAACATGTGTTGATATAGCTACCACCTGTTCTAAATTCTGGTAGAAACGCTAGAAGTAACATAAGGATCATCATTGGAACAAAGCAAGATATGAAAAGTGCAGAAATCATTGTAACCATCTTGGCAACTTTCCGATTACGTTGGAAAACATCATCTGATTTCATTGATATTTTCTCCACTCTGAATTCTGTGACAAACTGATCGTAAGTATTATCGTACAGATAATGATGACCACACAGGCAGAGAATGGAATAATAAAGTTGTTGACTATAAAAGAAATCCCTTCTACATTTTCTTTATCTCCCGTAGAAACAATTCCCAGAAGAGTTGTGTTTCTTTCCGGATAAAACACCATGCCCAATTTATTCACGACGTACACCGGAGTTGTCAGAAAATAAGATGATTATGTAGACAGACACCATGATAAAGCAGACACGTCTTGACGTAAGGATTTCTTTAATCTGAGAATATAAATTTAATAAAAACATGGATAGATCATGATGAAATCATACAAGGTGTTTTCTGATTTTCATATAAGAAAGATAGAGTTTGACATTTAACAAGATTCGTTAAAGATATAACCATTTTCTGTTAAAAGTTATTATTATGGTTATAACCAATCTAGTCATGCACATATAATTGTACTTGAGTAAAACACAGGTTTTTAAAAAAAAATTGATCCATTAAGACACGACGGACTAATACTAAAACTTGGGGTTATAATAAGCAAACTAGAAAACATACACATTACAATACACAAAACATTTTCAACTTTAAAAGGAAAAGGTCGCTATCAAGATACGCACAAAAGCATCAAAAAAGACGAATGGAAATTATCAATCAATCAAGGTTGGTGAACCTTTAACGTGTCACAACACTAGTCTATCTATCAACTTATCTTCTTGTCGTCGCATATCTCTTCTCCCCGAGATCTTTCCGGTGGTTATTAAGTGTTCAAGCTCAGTAGATGCCATAGAAACCTTGACTATCTGCCCCTAATGTTTTATATGATTGATATTTTTACGCCATCATCAATGAGAATCTATGCATTAGTGTTCTTAGCTGTCCATGGTATTTTCCTCATTCTTCTAAGAAACCACATCTTAGTAACCTCTAATTCGCTTAGAATTTTTCGTTTACAGTCCATGCTTCACATCCATAAAAAAGAATTGGTTCGATATAACATCTCAGCACTCGAATTCGGGTCTGCATTGATAGAATTCAATTGCAAGAAATGGGTCTCATTTTGTAGAATGCTGATTTGACCTGTGCTGTTCGGCTCTTTATCTCACAAGAACATCTACTTTCTGATGTTAACAGGGTGCCAAGATATTTCACTTTTTCAACTTGTGCTAATTTTGAGACTTTAATTATTATGTTGCACCTTGGTGATTATTTCTGTTTTCTTCTTGTTTAAACTGAGGCCTTTGTTTTCACTTTCCTTCACCACTTTATCTAATAGGGCTTGCAGTTGTTGTTCGCTTCTGCGATCAGTACTATGTCATCAGCATATCTCAAGTTATTTATATTGCATCCTCCCACTTTTATTCCTGGTATATCTTCTATATTTCGCATAATGTATTCTGTATACAGGGAGAAAAGGTCTGGTGACATTACACAGTCTTGCCTGACACCTATTTCTATCCTTTGAAATCTACCTATAGTGTTAAATCTCATCGCAGCCGTTTGTTTCCACTACATATTTCTTACTATTCTTAGATCTTTTCCATCAACGTTCCGATTTTCTAGCAGTTTTATAATATCTGAATTCTTCACCTTGTCAAATGCTTTGCTGTAATCTATGAAACAAAGATACATATCTTGTTGTACTTCTATGGCCCACTTAATATTCTTACAGGGCAGTTAATAGGGCATTTCTTGTGCCATTTCTTTCTACGAATCCGCTTGTTTGTCTGATATTTCCTGCTTTTATTTTTCCTCTTATACGCCTCATTATTATGCGCAGTAGAATCTTGGTCATCTGACTCAAACGACTAATTGTTCTGTGGAATTCGCAATCTACTACACCAGGTTTCTTTGGTAGGGCTATGAAAATTGATTTTAGCAATTCCGATGGAATATAGTCACTGTTGTAGATGTCATTTAACATTTTGGTGATAATTTCAAGGTCATAATATCCCAGGGCTTCTAATTCTTCTATTGTAATCTTGTCTGGACTCGAAGATTTGTTGTTTTTTAAGTGTTGTATGGGTTCCTTTACTTCTGCTTTTAATATACCTATATTGTTATAATTTAAGTTAATATCATTTCTGTTATCTTCGTACAATTCTTTAATATATTCTTCCCATCTTTGCATGACTTCATATTCTTCTATTAGTATGTGTCCCTGCTTAGATTTCAGACACCCAGTCTTACGAGCCTGCTCTCTGTCTGTTAATTCATTTATTTGTAAATGTGTATCACTTGTCTTTCTATGATAATATTTTTTCGATGTTACTGCACTTTGCATTTAACCTTGGTTTAATTCTGTAGCCTTGGTGCACTTATGTTTAATTTCTTTGTTCATCTTGTTGTATTATTCAATGTTATTCTTCATCTGACTTCTTTGCTTCATCATATTAAAAATATCTTCTGTCGTCAAGTCTTTCTTATTGAGATGTTTCTTAGGTGGCAGGATCTCTTTAGATGTTTGCTGCAATGTTTCTTTTAACATCGCCCACTGTTGTTCAATGGTTTCTATTTTCTATTGCATTGTAATTTATCACAACAAACACAAACGTGATCAACCGAAATATGGAAGGAAGATGCCGGAAGGCCAGGAAGTACATAAAAAACGTAAATATAGTTGGAAACAAAACAAACAAAAAACCAAAAAAAAAAGATGACATAAATGATGGAACACAATTAATAAAAACAAAGACCACACGAAATCAGTACTAGACAAAAGAGTGGTCAGAATTGAGTCCAAAAGGTTTGAGGTTCCCCAGTTAAAAAATAAGACGATTTTCTAGAGCGTACCAAGATCTATCATTCGTGGTTTAGGATTTGATGGCAGTGACCTGAATATAAAGAGAACCATGAAGGCCAACGCCGTTGAAGTGTGTGGCAGCATGAGTAGGTGTTCTGTGCTTAATGACATGAAGATGGTTACAAAAACTATCGCTCAATCTTAAGCCGGTATCCCCGATGTACTGTTTGCTGCAGCGTTTATATATGATCACGTACATAACATTACGGGATTCACATGTAAAGATATCATCGATGGAGAAAGTGGCCATGGGATGTGAAATGGAGCACATCTGAACCACATATGGACATGTATAGCAACGGCCACGTGAGCAACCAACTGTACCAAAATGGTCGGGAACAGAAGGCTTTGACGCGCCTATAGGTCACCAAAGGTAAGTCCTGGAAAGCGACACTTGTGTCAGAATAAGACCGGAATAGAGAATAATATTTAAGCATGACGCCTCTGACAGAAGTGTTATGTGGCTAAAAGATAAGAACAATTTGAACCCTACCAGAGGAGGAGGAATTACCATGAGAGTAAGTCAAGGTATCAAGGCGAGACAACTGACGCACACGGAGCCAAGCGGATAAAAGAATGCTGTCAGCGAACGAGCGTCTAGATAAAACTCAATCATCTCATAGGGCTTATCCAGAAAATCGTTGTAATCGCTACATAAGCGACGAAGGCGAAGAGGCTGGGATTACGGCAGTGAGTTAAGACAACCGGGAGGATGAGAAAAGTGTAGAGCAGAAAGTCATGTGCATCTGTAGGTTTGTAGTAAACAGATGTGCTGAGGTAAGGGGGATGAATGGTGACAATGATCCCAAGGAAGTAGACAGAGGTAGTGGAAATGTTAGATGTAAATTGAATAGCAGGGTTGTAACTACCGATGAAATTGATGAAGCGAGGCAATTCCACTTCGGACATGTCGGTGATACTTATCCAATCGTCAGCGTATCTGTGGAAAAGAGATGGGAACGGGCCATCATAGGTCGATCAAACTAGATGTTCAAGATGCCCCATGAACAGACAAGTATATCTGGGTCCCATTTTGGTGTCCATGGCAACACTACTGATCTGATCGAAATTTGTCCATCGAATTCTAAAGAGTAGAGTATCAGCACCAGTTCAGCAAGCGGATACGAGTAATTGTGGATACAAAAGGATGGGGACTCTTGACCATAAAGGAATAAATAGCCCAGATACCATCTGCATGGGGTATAGAAATGCACAAAGAGCAGATATTAAGCAAAAACAGACGGTCAGAGAACATTTGAACGGAAGACAAAATGGTCATGGCATGCTTTGTATCTTTCAAGAATAAAATGAGTTGTTCGACTAAGGGCTGGAAAATAACACTCGTGCTGCTCTCCAGGACTTACCTCAGGTGGCCTATAAGTGCGACTACAATTTGAAGAACATATTGGTCCATATCCACCTTAAGTCTTATGTTCCCCGGCTATTTTGTTACTACTCGATGCTCACTGGCCGTTACTATGCATGTCCTTATGTGGTTCAGATGTGTTCCATTTAATTTCCCAAGGCCAGTTTCTCCATCGATGAGATCTTTACATGCGAATCCCGTAATGTTATTTACGTGATCATGTGTAAACGCTGTGTCAAGCATTACATCGGGGAACGGGAATAAGATTGTATGCGACCACTTTTGTAACCATTTTCATGTCATCAAGCACATAACTCCTACTCCTACTTGCTACACACATCAACGGCGTGGACCATCATGGTGCTCTTGATATTCAAGTCACTGCCATCAGAACCTGCACCACCGATGATAGATCTACGTACGCTCTAGAAAATCAAATCGTCTTAGTTTTGAACTGGGTACCCTCAAGCCTTTGGGACTCAATTCCTACCACTCTTTTATCTATTACTTTTTTGGTATGGTCTTTGTCTTTATTCATTGTGTTCCGTCATTTACGTCATATTTTTGTTTGTTTCCTTTTCAACTATATGTAAGTTTTTTATGTACTTTGTACTTTCTGTTGGGCACGTTTTTATGTGTTGTAATAAATCCCATTCGTCGTCTTTTGATGTTTTTGTGCGTTTCTTGATAACGACCTTTTGCTTGAAACGTTGAAAATATTTTGTGTATTGTAATTTGTATGTTTTCTTGTTTGCTCATTATAACCCCCTAGTTTTAGTAATAGTCTGTCGCGTCTTAGTGGAACACTTTTAAAACCTAAGTAGTACGCAAGTACGATTGCTGTTAAGTTTTACTTAGTTACCTTATATTGATTGTCATTTAAATATTACATTTTTTATAATATAGAGTTTAAATATTGTATATTGTATACACCACGTGATTGTGAGCCATGTGCAATTGCATCTGCAATGGAAAATAAAATACTTTTTTTTTGGACATTTACAAATACGCAATGGTTTAGAAGGTGTACTCTGCTATACAAAAGTTCACGAAGGCCGAATTTCACGAAGTTCACGAATAAACGACACAGGAAGACTACAATGGGCACATGATATCGAAGACACCCGGAACATCACGATGGAAAACGCGCAGAAACTTGTTCAGAATCAAGAGGCTTAAATAAGCGCAGTTAGTACACGTTCTGCAAAAGACACGCCACATAGACATAATGAGCGCTATTATTTCTAGTTCTAAGTTATGGTGATATACAAGGAGTGCAAATAAAGGTATAAAGTGTTTTGGATTGAAAACAAAGGATTATGTGCAGCACAATGGGATGAGGAGAATTTATATTGAAATGGAACTTGAAATAGAAGCTAATACAAGAGAAATTATGATATGCCAGGTATGTTAATGAAAACACTAATGATGTTGGAGGGTAGCTATGGCTGCTAAACTCATGAGACAAAGTGAACCAAATATTATTTCAAAATTGGATGAATCATAATAAAAGATACAGATGTAGCGATTATATTGTAAACTATGTCACAACGTATTTCGGTCACAATACTATATCATGTTGATAAGCGAGTCTCAGAACTAGTGCATAATAAATAATGTGATACATTTTAACTGAAATAAGTTTTTCTTTTGTTATTGTTAAAATTCAAACACAACGAATCAAATTTATAGGAGAAATAATTAAACACACAAATTTCTACCCATTAGCGCATTACTATATATGACTCAGAATATCGAAACTATTCAGTATTAGAGACAATATGCCTCACTGTTGTGGAACCTTACCACACTTTTACTAACAGTGCATTAAATACTTAATGGGAAACTAAAATTTACTTCAACAACCGACATCAAAAAAATATCAACATCTAATAACTAAAGAACAACCACTACATACTAGGATTAAAACAGACTACATATATTTCATAACAATTATTCAGAGAAATTTACAAATTTACATAAAAAACAGACATCTTCAAAGATATAGGAAGTGACATATAGATTACTATTTTGTATTACACCAGTGGATTTTCTAAATACAACCGATCAAAAACACGTAAATCTAGATGCAGATTATGCGTCCTCAACACGAATGAAACAGGATCACATATATTTTTGATGTAAGACAATAGCTTTAGCATTAGAAGTTCTTCAACAGAAAAAATAACCACACACACACACAGAGACGAAAGTAGATATGTACAAAGCAATTATGCTAAACTTGATCCCACAAAAGGACAGACAATTCGAAAACAAGTTACTTACACTTTTAGCAGAATTTAGAAACATCATATGTGCATGCATAAACAAAGCAGTACAAGAACAAAGGAGATAAAATGCCCCAATATTGAAGATATTATTTTTACAAAAAATATGAAAATTATTAACCTATTTTGAATTAATTTTTTTATTGCACTGTCCATTATAATTCATAAATATATAGTTTGAATGCGTTTTTGCTTCATGAATGAATAGGTGCTTCCTATAAATTTTGGTGTGCTATTAATTAATTCTTGTAAGTTTCAAATTATTTCTTCGAAACCATCACACTCCTATCTTTGGAAGTATCATATCTATTGTAAACCATAAATATAACACACACATACACATATATAGTTTTGACATTATGTTATGTTTTAAAAATTGTTATGTTTAGAATTTGAATACAATTTTCAAAAAATAAATAAATAATTAATTTATGTTTTCTATTGACTTTAGTAATATGACAAAAATACAACCTTTAATGGAGCCACAATACACAGACATCTCTCCAAGGTAATCAAGGCGGTGATCCAGCTACTTAATCTGGTAAAGGCTAAGTGTGGGTATCCAACTACCAGAGATAATACAGCCAACACATCAAATGGCAAATCTGTTGTCAAAAACATCATCGTGAAAAGAATACTTGTGAAGATGAGAGTAAAAAGGGAACACAAGTCAGAGATGGCCAAACCTGGAATTAAGATAATGAGAATATGTTAATTTGCTGTTATTAGTTAGTATATGAGTTAGTTAGTCGAAAACATATTGTCTGCTGCAATTAATATATATATATATATATAATATATATATATATATATATATATATATATATATATATATATAATATATATATATATATATATATATATGAATAACGAGTTATGAATTGCAGTTTCTCAGTAGCGTCCCAAAGTTGCAGTTCGATTCTGATGTTTCCGTCTCTCCTTGTATCATTTATATGTCTCCTTACTGTCTGTTCCGATCGTTACACTACTCTCATACATTAATAAGAGTGACAATTATTCACACTATTTAAACAAATCTAAGAAGACGAGGTCCCATAACACATTACCTATGTTAAATTATGATAAGATTGGTCTGACATAGTTAAGATTTTGACATTGTGAATATTTTCTCCATTGTATTGACTCGTTCACTAACTTCAACACTTATACTTAACTGACTAGGCATACACAGAATATCAACAACAACAAAAAAGAATCACCTTTCTATGCTTACCATAAGTTAAATTTCCATAAATCTCGGAGTATCTATTTTCTTATATAATTTACATTGTGTATTTATTGGCTATAGTTTATGTATTTTACAACTATTTAACTTGGTATGGGTATCAGTGTAAGTAATTATTAGTATTGTCTTCATTTTTGCATATGTCATTTTCGCAACAACAAAAAATAAAAATCAATAGACTCGTATTAGTTCTACAAGGGCCGATATGTTTTCTTGTAAACATGGATAACATATATAGACAGTATAATTTTGCTTCAAATAATTGTTTATGCAAGTAAATTTAAGTAGGAAGCCAGAGGACAATTTATAAATTCTTGAGGCTAATGGGGATTGAACCAGTCCGTCCAATGGCACCAAATCACCTAGCAACGTATAATACGAACATTATATGTTATATGTTTGTTATTACTGAGGATATTTCAATACCTGTACGGGATGTTTGTTATTATTGTAATAGTCCTTGTCTCGATTGGTCCGTTCTGGTGACTTTGAGTGCATGGTTTGAATGGATTGACAAAATCGCATCTTTTTTGGAGATGCGGTTAGTCAAGTACGGAAGAGCGCGTGTGCAATAGTTGCTAGGTGATTTGGTGCCGTTGAACGGACTGGTTCAATTTCCCTTAGTCTCAAGAATTTTTAAATTGTCCTCTGGCTTCCTACTTAAATTTAGGAGATATAGCACTTTTTATACAAACATAAGATGTAAACATAGTATGACATCTTGCAGTTTTGTCTGGTCGTAGTGAAGCAATGTACCGCCGCTTGCTTCAGCATATCATAGAACTGGGAAGTAGAGGAAATTCAGTTCCATCTCCAATAGTTACTTATTTCGAATTAGCTGCAATTAAAGCTTTAGAGTGGGCATTTCTACGAGCTCAAGCATCAGGTTGTTATTTTCATTTTGGATAGAACGTTTGGCGAAAACTACAGTCTCAAGAGTACAGTCTCAGTCTATTCTGAAGAGTAAAACGACGCTGTACATCTCTGATGAAAATTATTCAGTCAAAGTCAAACAACTGATGGCTTTTGCATTCGTACCAGAAACATATGTTATTACTGTTTTCGAACAACTCATCAGTATTGATAGTTTCTCAGATCTGGATTTTCTCATCGATTACTTCGAAGATTTCTACATTGGACGGATTCTTCGTGGTCGCGTTCACAGCCTCGATTTCCTTGTGAGCCTTTACAATCGTATCATGAATAAACTGACAAGAAGCAACAACGCTGTTGAAAGAAAACACAATGCATGTATCTCATCGAACAGCAGCAAGACTTGCCTGGATGTTACAGCAACAACAAAATACATCTGCACTTTTGAGAAGCCAGATTGCCACTGGTCAAAGAACAACAAAGATACGGAAAGTTTACCAACGTTCGATGATGCTATTAAAATAATAGTTGAACGATACAATCCAGAAGAACCTATCAACTTCTTGAAAAACATAGCACGTGTTTTGAACATTAATATTGTATAGTTAACTCAATTAAAAAGCATAATTTCATGTGTATCATTTATGAGACAATTATTATTATAATTATTTACTAGCTACATTGTTCATTAGTGTTTATTACAGATTGTATGAAATATTTAATATATTACATATATATTCTTGGGGATATTTTTTTCTGGTATATTTTGTCCGGGAATATTTTGTCTGGAATTTTTTTTTCTGGGAATATTGTGTCCTGGGAATATTTTGTCTGGGATTTTCTTTTCTGGGAATATTTTGTCCTGGGAATATTTTGTCTTGGGATATTTTGTCTGGGTATATTTTGTCTGGGTATATTTTGTCTAGGGATATTTTGTCGTTGGGATATTTTGTCTGGTATATTTTGTCTGGTATATTTTGTCTGGAATATTTTGTCTGGAATATTTTGTCTGGGAATATTTTGTCTGGAATATTTTGTCTGGTATATTTTGTCTGGGAATATTTTGTCCTGGGAATATTTTGTCTTGGGTTATTTTTTCTGGGTATATTTTTTCTAGGGATATTTTGTCTTGGGGATATTTTGTCTGGTATATTTTGTCCGGTATATATTTGTCTGGGAATATTTTGTCCGGTCACCAAGCAATCTGTTCAAGGAAATAGCAGAACATATTTGATATTTAGAGATTTCTCACCGAGTAAGCTAATGTTGATTGGTTCCTTGAATCCCTGATACACAAAGCACACGATGTTGATGATGTTGGTTATAACTCCAAATATATCAATTAGTAGACATATTCCAGTGTGAATAACAAACAATAAAATACGTGTAGTTTCATAACTAATGTCATGATTCACACTGTCATGGATAGGATTGGAAATATTGTTCATGTCTGAAAACATTTCTCGATTTCAATCTTGAATATATGAGGAAACAGTCTTCGCTTAAATTATTACTTTCGTTTAACGGTCTAAATATTTACTTAATAAACAAACATTTTTATTTAGAACTATTGTGCCAGTTCCTTGGACTTCATCATATTGCAACATTATGTGTTTTAGTTCTCAAAGTCCTTCAGATTATCAAAAGATGGGATACAATATGTAAAACTGAGACAAATGTGTTGTGATTGAAATATACTTTTTAATAAGAGTCAATGAAGGTTAACGAATAGCTAGAATAAGCGTTTTATAAGCCATGCGGTATCAGATTCAAAACATATTTTGTCACATGATTTTTGCTTTTCAGGGAAATAATAAGTATGTTATGAACACGTCGCGGTACCTGCTATAATAAACGGCATTTATATCTGCTGTCCATAAAAAAGCCTTGCTGCACTCATTATCACGAAAATCTGGAGTGATGGCAGGAAACAAAAAAATACTATTGAATTTAAAGAAAGATTTGTTTACACGCTGACCAGACTTCACAGACCAAACTTCAAAATGCAGATCTCCAAGATGAATTATAAATATAAATGATGCAAAATTAAATCAAGTGGACAACTTCTAGCATCTCAATGCCATTATATCATCAGATGGCCAATGCCCCGTGAAATAAAGAGCAGGATAGCACAAGACAAATCAATATTCAAATAAATATAAACATTATATGCGACGATGTATTAGCAATGCGTATACGTTTTCTAATTTTATGATGATATATTGAATCGCCAGTTCTTCTTTATAGATATAAAGCAAGGCCGATGAACACAACTTCAAAGTGAACTTGCAGATATTAAGATGTAGTTTTTTAAGAATCTTGATGACAGTTCATTAGTTTCCAACAATAATAAGTTAGAAATCGTCAGAGATACTGAAGTAAAAAGTCATACGTAACAAACATAGACACACAGAAAAGGGGTTTTAGTACGTGATGAGAAGAACAAAATGCATTTAGTATACACCGAAAGATCAAGGGGACGAGAAGAGACAGAGGAAATCAAAGAGAGACGTTGCAGAATAGGTTGTCACACTGACATGATGTTTTGTCACCAAATGAACATATTAACAGAAGAGAGAGTTGTGGAGAACATGATCGCCTATAACGCTCGACATGGTACTTGATTGATTGAAACTTCACAGAGTAAAGTGTAATATGTAAACCATCTGTAGCAGTAACTATCGAAACTTTCTCTAAAAATTATCACGGGATGTTATGATAACATTTTTACCAGATGTTTAAATTTATATTCTTCTTCTTCTTCATCGTTCTTCAGTCAGATATCAGGTTAAATCACCAATAGCTTCAATGAATTGTGTGATTCGCTTTAGGTCATCCATGGAACCCCTCAAGTCTGGAAGCAGTGCCGTCTCAGTAGGCCATATTTTCTCCCTCTCTTCTTGGTAGAGTTGACAGGCATGAAGAATGTGTTCCGCAGTCTCTGGGCTCAGTCCACAGTTGCACAGGTCTATCTCACCAATCTTCAGCTTTCGGAACATGTGGCTTCTCAGTCTGTTGTGACCAGTTCGTAGTCTGAAGATGATGGTTTGTTCCTTGCGTGACACTTTGTGGTAGGGGTCATTTGGTTCTGCAGTTAGGTTTATTTGCTTCCACTTTTTCTGATATTCTGCTTTTAAAATGGTCTTACATTCATAGTACGTATTATGATTTTCTTTTTGTACCAGTGATCCCCCTTTCCTTGCCAGGAGATCAGCTTTTTCATTTCCAGGTATGCCACAGTGACCTTGGATCCATTGCAGTACTGTTTCTTTGGTAGTACTGCTAAGGTGTAGTAAGCAGGATGTAAGTTCATTCATGCTCGTGTTCTTTGGATCTTTCAATGCCTGCAATACTGACGTTGCATCCGTTAGAAAAACTACATGTCTGTTGTGACTCGGCAAGCAATTAATGAGCATTTTGGCTGCCTCTATTATGGCTTCCATTTCTGCTTTGAAATTTGCGCAATGTTTGCCTGTGGGTATGGATTTCTCTATTTCTTTTCCATCTGGTGTTACTATATATATTCCTGATCCTCCATCTAATACTGCCTATTTCGCTGATCCATCATTATATACATGTGTCCATATATCCTTCGGGTATGCTTTCTGTATGTGATTCTTAGTTGTCTCCTTTAGTACTTGTATAGTAGTTTCTGTTTTCGAAATAATGCTTGGTATATTGTTCATAATTCTTGGGAAGTTTTTCCTGTCCCATGTTGGGTATGTGTTAAAGGTGTTTAGTGGTTTTAAGTTTTGTAGGTCTGTATCTGTATGTGATTTCTGGAGCTGTTTAGCGGAGTGTAGAAAGCTACCTCTTTTGAGTCGCTGTTTTGTAGGTCTGCTTAGTCTTTGGTTCATTTGATGACTCTCCAAACATTTGAACTTTGCATACTGTGTGAGGATGTTTTCATTTCTTCTTTCTTCCATTGATAGCAAACCTGTGCATGTTTCCATATCTGTGATTGGGGTAGTATTCATACCTCCTGTTATAATTCTGAGATTCCGGTTTTGTATCTTTGAGATTTGTGAGTGTTACTCTCGGCTGCAGTCCCCCATGCTGACATTCCATATTCCAAAGCTGGTCTTACGTAACCCGTATATGCTCTACTTAGAATTTTTCCATTTGCACCCCAATCTGTTCCAGCCAATTTTTTAAGGAGTGCTGTCCTCATGTAAGTCTTGGATCAAAAGTGACTTCAAGGTATGTGAGTGTCTCATCTTTTGGTAATGTTTGACCATTTATGGTTAGTATGATTTTCTGTGGTTTGGTGGACATGCTGAAGATGGTATAGGTAGTTTTTTGGGCATTGATAGACATGGCCCATTGGTCTGTCCACTTGGCCAAATTGTCCATAGTTTTATGTAACCTTATTTTGTTGTGCCTACGCTCTCTTCACTGCACCATATCGCCAGATCGTCTGCATACATTGCAGCATTTACTTTACGTGAGAGAATTTGGTCAATATTATTCATGAATATAAGGAATATAGTGGGGGATAGAACACCTCCCTCTGGTACTCCATGCTTAAAGAGTTTCTTTCTTCGGTGCTTTATATCAAGCTTCACTGCTGCTTTTCGGTTGTGCAGGTAGTATTGTATCCAGTAATACATGCGCCCTGTCACTTTGTTTTGTTTTAGTTTAAGGAGGAGTCCATCTTTCCACACACAATCAAAGGCTTGTTCCATATCTACCCACACCACTGATGTCTACTTTTTTTCCTGGAAAGCATCCACTACTTCCTGGGCAATTAGTGTAATCTGGTCTTCAGTTGATCTACACTTTCTGAAGCAAGCTTGCTGATTTAGCAAGATTTTTTTTTCTACGAACCACATAATTCTTTTGTTTACCAGCCGCCCATTAGTTTGCAAACACAGCTGGACAGACTTATTGGGCGATATGTGTTGTAATAATTATTGAGCCTTTCTTGTGGATGAGTATCATTATGGCGTTTTTCCACACTTGTGGCACTAGACCTCTATCCCAACAGTTGTTAAAAAATGTTATTCATTTCTGTTTTGCTGACGGTCCGATGTGAATTAGCAGTTCATTTGGTATGTCATCCGGACCAGGTGATTTCCTAAGTTTTAATACTGCCAGTTCTTCATTTAGTTCATTGATCGTAAATGGAATATTCATGACATCTTACTTATCTTTGCTGATCTCTTTTTCGATATTCCGTAGTTCTTTTCTTACTTCTCTTCTCCTATTTTCATCGACTTTGTGGCAGGCAGTACTTTGGTAATGCTGTATAAAGTGATTTGCAGCCCTTCTTTCCTGTGAGTACATCTCCGTCATTCTCTATAGCTACTGGTGCTGTTTTGTTATCTTCGTTGTTGAGCATTTTTGTTATTTTCCATAGCTTTCTTCCCTCTTTGTCGAAGTTTAAATTTTCTGTTTTTTCATGCCAGTTTTCCTTGTGTTTGTAATTGTCGTTTTTCTTAGTTTGGCTACAGCAGATTTTAGTGATATGTTGTTTTCTGTGGATAGGCTTTTTTCTGCTGTGTCTCTGGCCTTTGACACTTCTTTCTCCAACTCATCGAGTTCGTCAGACCAGTACGGTTTGTAATTTTTCCTAGCACCTCTTCGTATGGTTTGCTTGACTACTTGAAGAAGTGCAGAAGCCAGGAGTTGTGCAGTGTTGTTCACATTTTTAATCCTTGGATTTAAGGTTTCTGTGAATTTGTCTGTCATGTCAGCATACTTACTCCAGTTTGCTTTCTTGAAGTTCCATCTGGGTGTGGTTGTGGGGCCAGCAGGAGTATGGTTAATGTTAATGGTGAGTTTGATGGGGCGATGGTCACTTCCACCAAGCTGCTCCAGCACTTCCCCGTATGTTATTTTCGCTAAAGCATCTGTTCCACAGGCTAGGTCAGGGGTTGAGGTGGTGTGCCATCTTCTAGAGTAGAAAGTTCGGTGGTCTTCAGGTTCATTAAGCAGTTGAAGTTCCACCCCGCACTGCCAGTCTTCCACTTCTTCTCCTCTAGTATCTTGTTCTGTATATCCCCAACTCTGTGAGTGGCTATTGAAGTCACCAATCACAAGACAGTTATCTTTTTCTGTGTTAATTGTGTATAGTGATAGGCTCTTGTCTTGTGGACAGTAATAGTTATATACGAGCTGTGACCTCTTTAGTTGGAATGGTTAGACAGGTTCCAAAGAAATCAGCCTGTTCTTCTGTGTCTACTCGAATTTCAGAGGCAACGATATTGTTTTTCACAAGTATAAGAACTCCTCCTTTATGTCTCTTTTCTCTATCGTTCTGAAATGATTGGTATCCTCTGATGTTGAATCTATTGTTGTTTGTGAGGTGTGTTTCCTGTATGCATGCTATGTCGATTTCCTCTGTGTGTAATCGGTTTGCAAGTGCAGTCTTTTTATTGTACACACCCTCTGCATTCCACTGCAATGTTTTTAAGTGCTTATTTTTGTCTTTGTCTGCATCATGATCTATATGTGATTTTTTTTGAACCAGTAGTTATTTCCTCCGATCTTGTTTCCTGGCTCCACAAATTGAGACATAGGTACCACCAGTCGCTGAGGGTGGGCTCCTTCAAGTCTTAAAGCTCGGCACTTCATCCGCCTAACGGGATTCCACAGATGAAGCACCAAAACGAATCATCTGTAACTTTTTTTTTGACATGTGAAGTCATTGCGTGACACTGTAGTTTTCAGCCTTGGCAGTCATGCCATGGCTGGATTATTTGTACCTTTCGGTCCAGTGTCTCCGTCTTCCATCTTACTTTTGAGTCAGGATGTGTTTCCCTAGACCTTATCCATCCAAGGATTGTCGACAGGGCAGTGAAGGTTTCATTTTAGAGTTTTCCTTCTCCTAATCAGCTTGCCTAACAGGGTTAACGAGCACCATCTGCCCGGAGTTTTGATTGAGGTAGAGTTCCCCTCTGGTAGGATAATTTTTTTGTTGCCAGGTATTCATTATCCTCCTCTGTGGTTTATTTCTTGTGATCTAAGGCACCTCTCCCTCAGGGATGGCGATTTAAGAACATTGTTCTCTATTGTTCCAATATCCATAATTTACTATACTTTCTCCATTTACGCTACCAACCCTCTAACCCTACCTAAACCCTATCCCTACCATCTCCCCCCTGGCATGTTTCTGGAGTGGTGTCAGTGACCCCACTCCAGCAACCTGAGCTTATAGCGGCTCATATACGCTATGATGCTGCCAGTCAATGGACACATGGGGTATTTCAGTGGGGATATCAGCGCCGTCTGATATCCCACCCCGTCCTCGTGGTCAGCAACACAGTTTGGCAGCGGCTGTTTATTTGCCCAGAGGGTTATTCACAGCTGGCCTCAAGAGGCTTTTCCACTATCCGTCACCTGTGGACGCTCCTGGTAGGGGTCGGCATATCCCGCAGGAAATTCATATTAAATGTGGTTACATTTCGAACGGACTTATTAATACATGTAGGCCATGCACATCTGCTCTAACCTTCTGAAGTTTTAGTGTATAATATCAACTTCATTCTACTTATGCTTATGGTGTTGAAAATAAACATTGAATCCATTAACATGTTCGTATCTATATTTTGTTTGAATGAATCATATGGAGAATGGTATCAGAAAAAAAATGAAGTACTATTAATTATCCAAATGTTATTATATACTTTATATTTATACACACATATAGTAATGGAACTGATATCACAAACTAATTAAAAAAATCAACAACGGCATTGCGTGTAAAAAATCAGGCCCTCTGTATTGAACAATTATTACTGGACTAAGTTTTTTATTCTTCATTCTAGATTAGAAACTTGCATTATAACACACGGGATATTCCTATAAGTGACATGCTCTCCATTTCAGCAGGCATTCGAGTTTATTTAGACTTAACATTCCAGTCAGGTTTTGAATACGTGAATGTTCGGTTCTTTCGAGAAAGAGTAAATTTTCTTCACTCTCCTCTAATCACTTTCAGTAATGTAACTTATGTCTATAAATTACAGTACAGTCTGTAATTTATGTTGTACATAGACTCTATCGGTATTATACTAATATGTCAAATGTAATGTTATAACTATGCGCTTGTTTCCGACTTGATCACCAGATTTTGAGGAGACTAAATAGTAATTATATCTTTACTATAACATTAGTGTCAACATTTCATGGCTGTTTTTATTTTACGAAAAGTAAGTAGTCTCCCTTTCATTTGTGTGATTTTCGTTGCTAATGACGCTTTGTGTGTGTGTGTGGGGGGGGGGGGGGGCAATCATACTGGTTTCTATGGCTGTACATAGCATGGAAATTAAATACGCGCTGGCATGCAATGACAATGTGCACTAAAACACTGTAATAATATCACATAACATAAGTAGATCTGTAATTGTGTACAGTCTCACTGCGGCACAAGTTATATTTTCGTTTTAAAATATTGCAATAACAAGTTTGCTAATTTAGTATGACTTGTGAAACTCTAGGATTCGATGTATGGTATGTTTCTAATTATGAGTGCAGAATCGAAAATCCACCACATAATTGCAAGAACTCTGTATATATATTTTAGATATAAAACACCCATGAAATAATGAAAACAGAAGTCTGAAGAAATAATATGTAAACATGACAGAAAGTCTTGCAGACATCACAATGTTGTGGTTGCAGGGCCGTAGAGAGTATTACATTAAGGTGGGGGTTTGAACATAAACATTTTTTTCAAAAGTTTTCGTGCATTAAATTAAACTATTTGATGGGCACGTTTAAGGCCCTTTTAGTGAGATATCACAGAGGGAGACGTCTTAGACAACATTTTGGCTAACATACAAGTACTGAAAGCCATGTTTCGAGTTGTTAAGGAAGGGCTTTGAACACCACAATCTCTTCCTTGTCTGCGGTGGGATGGGGGTTGTGGTGTTCAAATCCATCCCTTATCTACGAGCCTGTTTGTTAATGGAAGGAATATGATAAAATCTAGCAGCACCGGGTATAGTGTGTTTCTATTATGAAATATAGAAACGAAAACAAGGGCAGAAATGTATGCAGATGTATTCCATATTTGTGATATATTTGCAGACTTATATTTACTCGGTGAAGATTCATATTTGTGAATTATTCCATATTTATTGTAGTGTTATTGTAGATCATTGTTTTCATTAGCACTTTGTCAGTAAATCGGTTATTTGTAAACAGTCAATTCTCCACCGTTGTCATACTTCGATATCCAGTAAATAGTCATATTATTCCTCTTGCTGTCTTTCCTGGAAGCTGTTTCTCAACAAGTATCTGTTATGTTCAGGTCTTATAAAAGTCTACGTCTCTTCGTCTTTCTGTCCGTGAAAGATTGTTATGACAAGTCTATATAGTATTGCATTACAAATGCTATATTCGCTTTTCCATTATGTGTGTCTAATCGTAGTCATAGACCTTTCATATGTGATGTGATTTGTAAGGCCATTACTAAGCACTTTCATTGGAACAATTTCCGGTGACATTGTTGGATTGGTTGGTTGGTTGCTGATCCAGCGGTCCATGGGCGCATGTCCATTTACCCAATGTCAGTGTGTGATATATGCATTTTTTGTGTGAGCTGATGTTTTGTTCCATATAATGTGTTCCATTTATCTGGCCGTGGAGGGAGAAGCATTTTCCTGATGTCATCCAATGCTGGACATTAAAAAAGCTTATGGTCAACAGTTTCATATGGATGAGTGCACAGCCGGCACACTGGAGTGTGTTGTGGTTGTATTATGTTCAGGTGATTGTTAAGCTGTACATGTTGTGTGCGCAGTCGCAATATGATAATCTGGTCTTTTCTTTCCAAGAGGTTGATATTGCCTTAGGATTTGGTCATATATTTATAGATTTCCCTCCCAGTGTTTCCCATGTCCCATCTGTTTATCCAATTTTCTTTGTTCACAGATTTCGGAATCATCTTAACTGTGTGCATTGTTGTTTATGTATAAGGCTGTTCTTGTTGTGATCCCATCTTTGCTAGTCTGTCTGCCTTATGATTGCCAGGTGTGTTTTAGTGACCAGGAATCCACTGCATAACAATGTTGACATCATAAGATGTGAGCAGCTGATTGACATGGTGGTATATTTCAACTAGCACATGTTTACAATGTCCATCACATTCCAGTGCTTGGAGAGCAGGCATAGAGTCTGTAAAAATAACAATGTTTTCGACTTGTGATGGGAAGGCATCAAATATGGTCTTCAGGTGGTACAAGGAAGTTTCTAGTGCTGTTATTTCAGCTTCATAGTTAGAACATATCTCCTCACAGGCATTAAACAACTCATCAGATGTTTTGTCTGGATATTCTATATAGACACCATAACCTGCTTTGATGATGGCTTTGAAGGCAGACACATCAGTAAAGACATGAATCAATTGTACTGGGTAGGTGTCTATTGTTTTCTGTGGTGCTTTCATAAGACTTACTGGGTCGGAACTTTTCGTTGCATTCTCTCTTAACTGTGTTTTGATTTCCGGCAATTTAAAACTTGTGTGTAGTGGTAAACATTTTTCTACTCTTTGTAGTTCTTGTCTCTTGTCTGGAAGGTGATAACTGTCTTTTATTTCATTCACATGGCTCATTATTGACCTATGTTTTATTCTGTGGTTTGGTTCCCAGTTTTCTACAAGTTGTTTATTTGGGTGGTCTTTGTTCATTCTTTTGCTGCTTTCATAGGCCTCATTGAAGCCATACGTCTCCGCATCTCAAGGGGTTCTACATTCGTATGTATTTCACATGCAGCCGTTCGTGTAGATCTCATTGCTCCACTAATAAGACTTAGGGCATTGTTCTGCACTCTGTCTAGAGATTCTACATTTGTCTTGGAACATGTTGTGAGGAGTGCACTGTTGTATTCTAAATGAGAACATATGTAACAAAGATATAGTCCTCTAATGGTATCCTTGTCTGATCCCCAAAATGTGACTGAGTCTTTTCAGTAGTTGTAACCGTTTAAGTGCTTTATTTTTGATATTTTCTACATGCCTCTTGAAGGTGAGCTGTCGATCAAGCGTGATTCCAAGATATGTGGGGTGTTCTTCTCTTGGCAATTTTTGTGTATCCAACCATAGACTGATATTTTCTTTGGCTTCTTTATGACACTTGGTAAAGATGGTTTTCTCACAGTTTATTTTTAGCGTCCATGTTTGACAGTATTCATGTAGTCTTCTTAAATCTTCATGCATTCTTTTGGCAGCACTTTCAACATTCTCATGGCTCTGCCATATTGATAAGTCATCAGTATAGAGGGTTTTTCAGCTTTGATATGTTTGGCAAGGTCATTAATGTAAATAAGAAAGAGGGTGCAGCTTAAAGCAGAACCCTGTGGTAAGACTTCCTCTAGAACTTCTTTAGACGAGATTGCATCATTTATCTTTGTCTGGATTGTTCTGTTAATGAGGAAGTATTTTATTGAGTTATATAGCTTTCAACTAATTCCCATCTCAATGATCTTCATCAAAAGTCCCTTTCTCCATACTCGATCATAAGCCTGTTGTAAGTCAAAGAACATGGCTACAGTGGGTTTTTTCCTGGAATCCATCATGGATTTTCTGTGTCAACCTACATAGTTGGTCTTCTGTGCAACTGCCTTTTCTAAAGCCAGCCTGTTCATGGCAGAGGATGTTTGAGCTCTCGAGGAACCAGTAAAGTCGTGCGTTAACCATTCTTTCTGCTAATTTCCCAAGACATGATGTTAGGTATATTGGGCGGTAGTATTTGGGTTCATCTGGAGGTTTGTTACTTTTCAGGATGGGAAAGATGTGAGCATTTCTTCAATGTTTAGGCAGTTTTCCATTTCTCCAGGTCATATTTATTAGTTTAAGGAGCACTTCTTTCCCTGATGTGCTCATGTGTGTTAACATTTCATTATAAATATTATCTGGTCCAGGAGACTTTCTTGGCTTTAGTTTATTCAGCCATTGTTGGAGTTACTGCATACTGAAGTCATCATCAAATATGGTTGAGCCAGAGGTGTGGACTGATTCTTGCTCCTTCAGTAGGTACAGATGCTTTTTGTCGTCCTCGGACAGCATCCCTACTCTGTTCACACTGGCAAAAAAGGGGTTAAAGTGTTTTGCCTTTTTCTGATCTGTGGTGATTGTTCTGTTTCCATCTATCACAGGTTTATCGTTTATTCTTCTTCTTTTCCCAGACAAATTATTGATCAGCCCCAAAGCCTTTCTGCCATTTTTCCTTAGATCTAAATTTGCGCATGTTTTTGCCCATTTATCATGTTTGGCCTTCTTCACTATTAGTTTTACTTTGGCACATGTTTTATTGTACATGTTTTATTTTTGCTTCTTGTGAAGGTTAGGTCTCAAAGGTCTTCTCTTGCTTTTTTTCTGTCGAGGATTTCAGCTTGCATTTCTTTGTTTTAGAATGGTTTGTATGATTTCCTACTGCCCCTTTGGATGCTATGTGATGCTTAGTTGAGGATAGCTTTTGTCACCTCTGCAGTAAATGTTTCTATGTCATTGCTTTTGATTTTACATAGCAGGAAATAAGATGTTTCTTGGAATAGTTTCCAATCTGCCTTGCCAAAGTTTTCTGTTTGAAATATGCTTTGTTGGGTGTAGTTATGGTGGTGAGGATTGGTCTGTGGTCACTTTCAATGTCATGAAGTTTTTCTAGGGAGCAAGAGTCTATTATATCAGATGAACAGATAGTCAAGTCAGGTTGACTGAGAGATAGATGGCTCCTGTACAAAAGTGTTGGTACATACTTTGCATCTTGAAGGACAGACAGGTTTGTTGTTTCACAGAGTTCTTCTATATATCTTCCTTCCTTATTGCGGTTCTGGTAACCCCAATGGGGTGAGTGACCATTAAAGTCACCAGCAAGTATTGTTTAGATAACTTGCGTTGTATGAATTTCCAGTAAAGTGCATGTTGTCTGAGGTGGGCTGTATATGTTGTAGATTTTGTATTTTCCTCCAGTGTGCCAGATGGTCACCTTCTGCATGTCTGTGGGATTGGCTGTTAGTTGGATGACATGTCCCTGAATGTCACTCCTGATATAAGTAATTATGCCACGGCAGTTGGTGCACTTACAGGCATAGCTGGTATATCCTGACAGATATGGGTCAGTGTCTTTGTGTATAGTCTCCTGTAAGAGGGCCACATGTATCCTATGATCATGTAATAAATTAGCGAGCTCTAGTTTTTTTGTTCTTATTCCACACATGTTTAGTTGTAGAATATTATGCGGAGACTTTTTTTAATGAAAATCTTGGCTGTGCTGGTTCTCCCTCTGAGATTTACTGGGTTTAATGTTTTGGTGCTTGTGCAGGTGTTGTTGCTGTGTTGTGTATTGTGCATGTCTGTGTTTGTGCTGATGCTTTGGATGCGTTCCAGTAATTAATTTCTCAGCCAGAGCAGCCTGGTTACCCACTGCCTGCCGCGGACCTTGATAACCGAGGCGACGTCCGATTTCGTTTGTAATTAGTATGTTGTGTACTGGCATTATATTGCTGGAGAGTCTGTGGATTATGGTCCCACCCCAGGTCAGAACCAGAGAACAACTTTCATAATACTAGGAAGGTAGGTTTCAACCTATGTTCTGCTCCGAGCCACTGCAGCCAAGATCGGGTTTTCTGTGCTCATTCCACCAATTGACTACTGGTTATGCCGAACTTCCCCATTGCTCCAGGCATGCAATCAAATGTTCAAGTCAAAAGGATTGTCACGTCCTGAGTCAGTGTGCCTCTATGATGGGCCTCAGCCATAGGAAAAACAGTGCTGTCAGTTTCCTCCTCCCCACTGCTGCGCAGTAAATCTCTGGCTCTCTCCCAACCACAGAGGGTGCATACATAAACAAAAAAAAAAGGAAAACAACATGACATAAAATACATTGCAACAAAACATTAAAAGTTTGAGAGGCATAATTGTATAGATGACATGCCATGAAGTTTCTATAATAGATAACCTCAATATAACAGTTTGTCATCTACTTAGGTTTTTCTGTTGCATGGGTGGTATGTCTAATGAGCCAGTGGTGAGACATTGTTAATTTACACTAGAGACTTAAATTTGGCATTTCGTTGCTGTTCATTGTCAATCTCTTTTTCTTTGAGTAGAAGATTTCGAGCTGTGCTTGGGGTTCGATGATGCGTTTCTTCAATACTGTATCTAAATGTAAACTTACTGGATCAGACTTTGTACACAGTTCTACTAGCTCCAGTCTTAACAAACTGTCTTCCGCTTTTCTAAATATTTTTCTCTTCCTCATTGTCACAATTTACAGACTTTGTATGTACTGTGTTTATTTCTTTAAATTTAATGCGTCAGTCTGCTGCAAATTTACACCGAATTATTTCAAACTATGTATGATAGTGGATCATTCTTGTTCTGTTTGTATGTTTTCCACTATATTTGTAGCTATTCTGTAGCTGCTTCTTCTAGTAATGTATGGTATTTCTGGACAATGTAAAAATGCAGATAAGGAGGTGCTACTTTATCAATTTCAATATTCAAAATTGTAGCATCCAACCACCTATAATACAGAGCTGCATGCTGTTTGATTCCATGTACAATATTAAATGAAATTATCATGACATTCTTGCAGAGATGAAAGACATCTGACTTGTACACTTTCACACGGCACATGCATGTCTGCATGTGATTGAGGGCACCATAGGCATGGGTATGTTCCCAGTCCACCCGATAAACCATAAACCTTTCTTAATAAATCATAATCACAAAAAAAAACGAAAACCACCAGTTTCTTACCCTCCCATTCCAATTGTGGCAGTGCTTCTATTCTAGCTTTCATGTGATACACTAGGGTATGTGCATATCATGTTATGTTTTGAATAAGGCTTTTCTAGGTTTGCAATCTGGACTGTCATTTTGAAACTTCCTTTACCATGATCATCCCCCTCCCCCACTTTAACCCAAATGATATGCTCTGGGATATAAAGGGATCCATAATGTCAAGTTAACAAACCCTCCTTACTATATACATGTATCCATAATGCCAAGTTAACATTCCCTCCTTACTATATACATGTATCCATAATGCCATGTTAACAAACCCTCCTTACTATATACATGTATCCATAATGCCAAGTTAACAAACCCTCCTTACTATATACATGTATCCATAATGCCAAGTTAACAAACCCTCCTTACTATATACATGTATCCATAATGTCAAGTTAACAAACCCTCCTTACTATATACATGTATCCATAATGCCAAGTTAACAAACCCTCCTTACTATATACATGTATCCATAATGTCAAGTTAACAAACCCTCCTTACTATATACATGTATCCATAATGCCAAGTTAACAAACCCTCCTTACTATATACATGTATCCATAATGCCAAGTTAACAAACCCTCCTTACTATATACATGTATCCATAATGTCAAGTTAACAAACCCTCCTTACTATATACATGTATCCATAATGCCAAGTTAACAAACCCTCCTTACTATATACATGTATCCATAATGTCAAGTTAACAAACCATCCTTACTATATACATGTATCCATAATGCCAAGTTAACAAACCCTCCTTACTATATACATGTATCCATAATGCCACGTTAACAAACCCTCCTTACTATATACATGTATCCATAATGTCAAGTTAACAAACCCTCCTTACTATATACATGTATCCATAATGTCAAGTTAACAAACCCTCCTTACTATATACATGTATCCATAATGTCAAGTTAACAAACCCTACTTACTATAATCACTAAGAAGAAGAGCACAAACAAATAAATTTAACTTATTCATGTAAACCAATGGTGCGCCCTTTGTTATACTCTTATCTCCCTCAAATTCTTTCATTTCAACATTAACCCAGTCTCTAATACAATCTTTTCCGCATGTCTTTGTGACCATTCATGTGGCATCTCAACACCATAATGGCTGAGAAAACATGTTTTCTTTCCTGTCCCCATGAAAGTCCTAGTGATTCCTTCAATGATGAGAACGCTGATTTTGTGGGTATACTTTCTTTTAAATTAGCAGCTTTACTAATGTTAACACGTGATTTTCTGGTTAGCCGTTTATGTGCCTGTTGAACTTCTGAAGAAACAGTGAACCAGTGGAAATTTTATTTCATGGGATTCTTTCCGGTGATTCATAATTTTATGTAATATAATAGGTTGTCCATAAGTTTTGCAAGTAATTATATTTTTACCGTGCGCTGTGGTCAGTTTTCTTTTAAATAAATTTACAAGCAGATTTTCTTCGACTATAGAAAGAGATAGTGTAAGTGCCCTACAATGTGTTTTCTGAGATTTTGTTGATGTTTTGTATTGGAGATGTTGATGGGCTTGTCATGTTTGCATTTGAACTTACTATGTTTGAATGATGTTCATCAGACACATTAACCTAATCCTGCAAAGAAATGCTGTATTTAGTGTAATGAATTAAAAGATCAGAAATGACAGTACTCATTTCACTTGAGGGCCTAGTACTCAAATGTTTCCTACTGCGTTTTGTGAGAGATATAATAACCGTTAACGATCACAGATAATATATGTTAAACACCAATAGTTTTTAAATATATCAATGTTCAATGTCAAACCAACACATCTCTTAACTCACCAATGTTGAAAACCAAAAAATGTCTCTCACAACATCAATAACCAATACCAACAAAACTCTTAACTTCTTAATGTTGAATTCCAATAAGTATCTTATAACTTCAATGATGAATTCAACGTGTCACTTATCTATATCAAATACCTACAAATATCTAACTATTAAACATTGAATAATTCAAACAATCTTCTTAACTCAGTTGATGTTGAATGTGAGACAATGTACTATTTCTATCAACAATGAACCGCAGTTATGACAACTGCAGTCAAGTCATGTCTGTTCAGAGATAAATGTGTTACTTCATCGTTATCGCCAATAATAAATACTATAACATAATGTCTTTAAGAAAAACTTAGTGTGTCTTGTTACATTCCGCATCAATTGTTGTTTCGAGATCGTGAAATATTTAATGTTAACCTGGCAAACAGTTCAACTTAATTCGAACATGTATATGTTATGTTATGTTCATCAAGGGCCATAGGCGGCGCATAGGGCAGAAACCATAGTTTTCCATTTCTGTCTTTGTGTTGCCAGGTCTTTCAATTGTTGCGTGTTGTTTAGGTTCATTGACATGCATTCTCTATTAATGGTTCTTTGTCGAGTTTCTCTAGGTCTCCCTCTTCTTCTTACTCCAGGTGGCACCCAATATAGTGACTGCTGGGAAATTCTTAGGCTGTTCATTCTGAGAACATGGCCGATGTAAGTCCAACATGTATAGTGCTTTTATAATTCAGACTGTATAATATGTTAACATAATTTAATATTTGGGGAAACTTCTGGATTGTTGACGTCTACATTTTTTAAACTGACCATTAAAATTGTCAACAATTCTCAATCTTTATCTGGCCCCTGTGCGCGTGTGGCAACACTGATATATGTCAAGGTGCAAATGATAGGAATATTCTCATGTTCCTAAGCATTCTGTAGAAAACCTTTAAAGAAAGTTGTGGAGGGTTGACTGACAATCTCTCACATGTGAAAATAAATCATCATTATCTTTACATGGCTTGTATAAAATTCTGACATGTGTCTTCTATCAAACGACCCTCGTGGATACACAAACTGTGTTTATTGTTGTTCCATAGGTCCATGTGCTAACACTATGGATGGTCAACAGCTGTGACAGAAGAATGGTGCGATAGTTGGCATAGAAAGGTTTACTGCTCTCCTGGTAGGATATGATGCTTCTTGGATATTTAGCAGTGCTGGAATGCCTCCATGAGAAACTAAACATGCAACCATAAATCAATAGTATACAGCTATGCGTTTGCGAATAGAAACCTTATACAAACCTGGGTCAGATGAGGAGGACATGTACTTCTATTAAAAAGTCTATGGGCTGTCAGAACTATCTTCTCACAGCAAACACGATTATTTTATAAGCATCATCTGTCTTTTCTTCCCTTCTCTATTTTATTGTATAATTTATGCACATCTCATGTTGTAATCTTCCAGAAAATAGATTCCAACGTTTTTCTATATTTCGTGCTCATGTGATAATAAATGAAAATATTAGCAGACGAGTTTATTGATTCTAAGATAAAGGCAAGACTACCTGCCACTAAACATGTGTTGATATAACTACCACCTGTTCTAAGTTCTGGTAGAAACGCTAGCAGTAACATAAAGATCATCATTGGAACAATGCAAGATATGAAAAGTGCTGAAATCATTGCAACCATCTTGGAAACTTTCCGATTACGATTGGAAACATCATCTGATTTCATTGATGTTTTCCTCCACTCTAAATTATGTGATAAACTGCTAGTAAGTATTATCGTACAGATAATGATGACCACACAGGCAGAGAATGGAATGACAAAGTTGTTGACCATAAAAGAAATCCCTTCTAATTTTCTTTATCTCCTGTAGAAACAATTCCAAGAAGAGTTGTGTTTCTTTCAGGATAAAATATCATGTCCAATCTATTCACGACTTACACCGGGGCAGCAGAATATATGGTAATTATATAGACGGACACGATGATAATGCAGACACGTCTTGACATGATGATTTCTTTAATCTGAGAATATAAATTTAATAAAAACATGGATGGATCATGATGAAATCATTGACGGTATGTTCTGATTGTCATATAAGAAAGATAGAATGAAATATCAATTGATGGTATATAATTGTCTATACTAAAGAATTCGAAGATATTGGTTCTCAGTGGTTCTCAACAGGAGCTACATAAAATTGCTGGAGCAGGAAGTAAAAAAGAAATGATAGAGGGTACATAACGATAATTATTTAGAAGAAATGTCATTATTCATTAAAAAGTCTTGACGAGTGCTAAGTCATTGCCCATTAATGGGAAACATGGCGATCGCTAGAAAAAAAAAACTTCTCAAAAGGGTGTCACTATAAAAGAACACATACCTAAAGTTATATAAGTGATGACAACATTATTTTATCTAATGTTATATTCTAGATGTGTACAGTGTTGTATCTAAGGTTATATTCGTTTCTCTACACCGTTATATATAAAAGGAAAACTCCCGTATATGTCATGTAAGGTTTTATATCCTTTTTCATGCCGAAATCACACATTTCAACCTGGGGAAAGACAATAGACAATATACTAAGTTATTTTGTCTAGTTCTAGTGTACTTTCTATCATGGGAACAACAATTCAGTTCATAATATAAGGATTGACTGCACGGAATACGGAAATGAAAAGTCTTAAATGCATAATGTTAACTTTTTTATAAGGCTGGAAAGGCATATCTGATTCACTTCATTGCAATCAAGTTTCCGAATATGCCTCCAGTCTCTTTCAACAAAGTGACACAATCATGGTTGATAGTATGATTCATATTACATAACTCCGTAGCTTAAAGGGTAATCGAAATTATAATTTTATACATACAATCATTGTTTTTTTGTTCATGTAGATCATTGTTTAGCCTAATATACGTATCGGGACACTTGTAACATATAAACCACTATATAAATCAGCTTGCTTTTGTTTTCTAATTTCTTAAATCAGTGAATCTATCTTTGATGATATTTCGTATTATTGACAGCGGCTTCAAAGGCCGAATTTACATATTGCATATCATATACAGCACGAGAATGTGAGACGTAGACAATAACATCTGTAATGGAAAATAAAATATCAGAAATTGAAAAGAAATTGTTGGAAAAGAAAGTCACAGAATGTCATGGATAGAAAGGACATCCATCACAGACGTCAGCAAAAACATTTACATAAATAGAGCCTAACCCTCAAGTCTATCGAAAACACTTGCAAACTTTTTTGGGACATTTACAAAGACACAATAGTTTTAAAGGATTACTCTTTTTTGGAGAACATTTTGTGAAGGCATAGAATAATCTAATAGGATTGTAAATATTGTTCATGTCTGAAAACATTTTCGATTGCAATCTAGAGTATATGTCAAAACAGTCTTGCTTAAATTATATTTTTAGTTTAGAGGTCCGATAATTACTTAATAAACAAACATTTTATTGAGAACTTGGGGTGCAAAGGGAACGCATTGCTCTAGGCGGACCCAGGGTTAGCAGATAACCAAGATCCCAAATGTACCTCCACGCGCTGCACCCTGGAAACAGAAATACAGCAGCTTGAGCTGATTCTGGCCAAATCATTTGGGGATCGTGTCCGAAAATGTGGAGGTAGCAGATGGAAAGAGATTTGCCTGCACACGGACAGACATATCTCCGACACCACCAGCATCACCACATATAGCGACACTGTCGACATACAGTGAAGCTAGTCAGTTCAGTCCGAACATTGGAGGGGCGGCCTATGTAAAATGCACGTAAAGGTAGATACATGGCGAGAGACATAGATTTCCTACCGAGTACAATGAAACTATGAAAGGGCAGAACAGCGCTAGAGGGCAGCGCGAACTGCAAATAGAAAGTGAAAAGTCCCTAGGAAAGGGGGAGCTACAAGCTCCGTCAGCTCGAGACGGGCTTCTAGTTACCGGAGTTCCTTACAGGCAGAGACCCAGACCCATCCACTGGCGTTTGGTAAAGCAAGAAGACCTAACCCAACTCTAATGTCGAGCCTTCCTAAACCGGAAATATGCTCGCGAAGAGAAAGGGTTCTGTACCCAATGGGCTTAGGCAAGACAGGGACAACGATGGTAGTCCTAGCCCAACTCTACTGTCAAGGTTTCCTATACCGGAAGTACACTTGCAGAGAGAAAGGGTTCCGTACTCGATTCGCTCAGGCACAAAAGGGACAACGATTTAGCCCTGGCCCAGCTCTACTGTCAGGTTTTCCTACACCGGAAATACACTTGAAGAGAGAAAGGGTTCAGTACCTGATGGGCTCAGGCGCTATTGCGACAAGGACGCTCAGCTCGAGAACGCCTTGCTCTCAAACGCGTGGTGTGAGACTCGAACTTGGACAAGGGGTACACGATGTCGGTGAATGACACCTCGGCTAAGAGGGCGAAAGAGCCAGGGTCCAACTCCTCTGTTGAGTTCTTCCCCTTAAGGAACCAGGCTCACGGATGAGAAACGGTTCAGTACCCAATGGGCACAGGCACAGCACGTCCAATTACACGAGGCAAGTTCATAGACAGTGGAACACCTCGTTTGAGTCAGACTAAGAGCAAGAAAATCGTCTGGGCGAAGAGTCTCCACTACGCGTGCCTGGAGACAGATATAGAGATTGTCACAGGCTAAGGGTAGCCCACCCGAATTGTCAAGGCATGCCGAAATCGGATGTGCTAGGCCTACAAGGCGCATAACGGTGGCACAACGTAATCACGCTCCCGGCGGAAATCGCACGGATATCCGTGATGGTTACAATGGAGCGAACGAAAAACAAACAAAACAAACATTGAGAACTTTTGTGTCATTTCCTTGGAGTTCATCATATAATAATCTATGATTTAGTTTTCAAAAGTCCTGCAGATTATCAGAAGAATGGATACTATATGTAAAATTGAGAGAAAAAAGTGTTTTGATTGAAATAGAATGTTAAGAAAATTCAGTGATTGTGCTGGTGAATAAATGGCTAGAATATAAGTTTTACAATCATGCGGTTCCAGATTCAATACAATCTTCTGTCACAGGTCTTTTATTTTTCATGGAAATTATAAATATTACTTCATGAACACGTCATGGCGACTGCTATGATAAACGACATTTATATCTGATGTTCATAAAAAAGTCTCGCTGCACTCATTAACAAGAAAATATGTAGTGACGACACGATAAATAAAAATACTATTGGATATTTTATGAAAGATTTGTTTAATCGTTGACCAGACTTCACAGACCAAACTTCCAAATACACACCTCCAAGATGTAGTTTTTATATCAATGATACAAAATTAAATCAAGTGAACAACTTCTACCATCTCGGCGGAATTTTAACACCAGATGGCCAATAATTTCAGCAATAAGTTTGCCAGTTCGCGTTCTATGATGTTATGTTGAATCGTCAGTTCTTCTTTATAGATATGAAGCAAGGACAGTGAATACAATCTCAAAGTGAGCTGAAGGACAGTGAATACAATCTCAAAGTGAGCTGAAGGACAGTGAATACAATCTCAAAGTGAGCTGAAGGACAGTGAATACAATCTCAAAGTGAGCTGAAGGACAGTGAATACAATCTCAAAGTGAGCTGAAGGACAGTGAATACAATCTCAAAGTGAGCTGAAGGACAGTGAATACAATCTAAAGTGAGCTGAAGGACAGTGAGAAGTAGTTTTTTTTTACGAAGATTGATGGCAGTTCATTAGTTGCCAAGAATATTAATGTAGAAGTCCTCGGAGACACTAAAGTAAAAATACATACTTAACAAATATACGCACATAGAAAAATAGTTTGACCACGTGATGAGCAGAACAAAATACATTTACGCCCGTGTGTTGTCGGGCCCGAAAGGGGATCAAAGAATAGCAACAATGTTTACCTTCCATGCATGTCGTACGAGGCGACTAAGAAGGTTATGGGAAGGAGTTGGCTGCGCCATCCTATGTAGGGTCAGTGACCCAAAGCCGTGCTGAATTCGGATGTGTCAGGCCGAAAGGCGCAGATATCACAGCTATGCTGTAAACCATGACACAACGCATTCCGTTCTTTGGACTACATCCTGCTGATCTGCAGGAGTTTGAGAACGAACGCAGAAGAAGAAGAAATACATTTAGTATACATCAGAAAGTCCAAGGGGAGCAGAATCGATAGAGGAATAAAAGAGAGACGTTGCAGAATTGGATGTCACTCTGACATTAGGTATTGCCACCAACTAAGCATATTAACAGAAGAGAAAGTAGTGGAGAACATGATGATCACCTATAGCACTCGACATGGTACTTGATTGAAACTTCACAGAATAAAGTGTAATATGTAAACCATCTGTAGCAGTAACAAATGAAACTAGCTCTAAAAATTATCACGGAATGTTATGATGACATTTCCACTCGATGTTTAAATTCACATTAAATGTGATTACAGTCAGCGAACTTGTTAATTACATGTAGGACATGCAAATTTGCTCTACACTTCACAAGTTTTAATATATAATGTTAACTTCATTCTACAAAGGATTATGGTGTTAAAAAGTAAACATTGAATCCATTAACATTTTGTTGTCTATATTTTGTTTGAATGAATCATCTGCAGAATGACATCAGAAAAAAATGAAGTGATATTCAATGTACAAACGTTATTATATAATCGATATGCATGCACAAAGATAAAAATGGAACTGCTATCATATCAAACAAACAAAAAAGCATTTCAGTGTGTATCAAAACATAGACCGTCAGTAAGTTTCCATTATCATCAGAATCGGTATGTAATTCTTGATTAGAAACTAGCATTGTAGCACACGGGACATTCCCATAAGTGCTCATATATCCGTTTCCGCAGTCATTCGAGTTTATGTAGACTCACAGTCACAGTCAGGTTTTGATTACGTGATCTTCGGTTCTTTCCAAAAAGAGTACATTTTGTTCCCTCTCCTCTAATCACTTTCATAACAGTACAGTCTGTAATTTATGTTGGACAAAGACTCTATATTATACCAATATATCAAATATAATGTTATAATTATATGTGTGTTTCTCACTTTAACACATGATTTTGAGGAGACTATATAGTAATTATAGCTGCAACTTGTGATTAGTGTCAAAATTATTTCACACAAAGAGAATCGTACCATCAATTTTCTGTATATACTAATCGATAGAAAACGTAGAGTTAGGGATAGACAATGTGATAAACAATGTGATGTACTACCAATATTAAATGCAGTACTAGAGGATACAATATAGCATATAGGACAAAGATATGCCTAGTTTCAGATAATATCACACTTGAAGAAATTCAAGTTGACTGTTAGCGTATAGAAATTGGTTATAGAAGTGATAACAAAATAGCAGAAACATATCTACAACAGTAGATATATAGATGGAGATCTCTTGAAGTGTATCTTCATAGCTCAACCAAAGCGTCTTGGGGACCATAACGTGGAAAACTATCATTTGCACAATTAGTTTAATCTGTTATGTGATCAAAATAAGGATTCCAATTGTAAATGATAGGAAATAGAAGTAAAATAGAACAAAAATTGGATATGAGCAATGTGAAATTGTAGAAGGTAGATGAACAAACTGTACTAAAGCATTTAATAAAGCAAAATATGAAGAAAGAAGTTACATCGCTATGTGGTTGGTCAAGTACGGAAAAGCTATTTACAATAGTTTCAAGGCGATTCGATACCGCTAGAACGAACGTAGTTGAATTCGCGTAAGGCGTAAGAAATTATTTCATTTATCCCCATGCTTCCTACTTGAAGTTACCTGGATATGCTAATGATAAAGTTTTGAGAATCAAAAAATAAACACTGTTGCACGAAATGACGAATATCATTAAACAAGTAAGTTAAAACGCAATGTAGAAGAAAATAAAAGTAATGATAATATCAAAAAATTAATGTCCTCCAGAATTCAAAATCAAAGTTGATGGGCTCAGTCCCAAACCAAGTTAGTATATTCCAATATTTAAGAATATTAATAGCATCAGATCGAAGATGAACATGAAATCGTCAACTGTAGAATTTACCAGGAAAAAAAAACTGTTCGCAAGGCGGAGACCAGCCCATGTATTATATCTTTGTCAAATTACGCGAGAAAGAGGATTCACTGTCGTTATATAGAACCAATTGTGTTACATTGAAATGAATCTTGGACACTCAGCAGAACAGTGAGAAATTATATTGAGGCAGCATCGATGCGTATTTATAGAAGAATGTTAAGAACAGCATAGACAGAGAAAAAACGTTATTACGATATTTAGAGAGACGTTAATTAAAAAAAGAGGTATTAACTAGCATTAGAAATAGAGGGTTCACTGTTTGGGATACATCATAAGAAGAAGAAAGATGGACGTCTTTGTATCAACGGGCAAGTTGAAGAGCAAGAGGGACATGAAAAGATCAAGAGAGACGATGATTGGCATCATGACAATGTAACATGGGAGAACTTCGGTAAAAATGGTTGACATCACAAGAAATATAAAACTTTGGAAAGACATGATATTCAATAACACATGTCATTTACCATAGGAAGATGAAGAAGTTCACGGATGTCAATGTATCTTGATGTGATAAATTTGACTGGATTTTATAGCCATTATTGGTGGTAAGACAGTCTGCGAACACACTGTAGCATATATACAACAATCAATACAAGGTAACTGTGTGAAACGTAACAACAATTGTACTTACTAACACACAGGTTTATATAATCGCTTCAATCAGACACGACAGACCATAACTAAAACTAGTGGGAAATGATGTGTACACAAGAAAACATACAACTTAAAATGCACAAATCATATTCAACGTTTCAACCAAAATGTCATTATCAAGATACCCATAAAACATCAAAGACGACGAATGGAAAAAAAAATATCACAACAAACAAACGTATCAAAATGGGAATATGGAAATGAGATGCCGGAAGGTCAGGCAGTACATACAAAACGTAAATATATGTGGAAACGAAACGAACCAAAAAATAAGTAAATGACGGAACAAAAAGAATAAAGACAAAGACCACACGAACACAGTACTACACATAAGAGTGCTCAGAATTGAGTCCATAAGACTTGAGTGTACCCAGTTCAAAAATGAGACGATTATCTATAGTGTACCTAGATCTATCGGTGGTGCAGGATCTGATGGCGGTGATTGAATATCAAAAGCACCATGATGATCATCGCCGTTAAAGTGTGTGGCCAAAGGAGTGGGTGTTCTGTGTTTGATGGCATGAAGATGGTTACAAAAGCGATCATTAATCTTAAGCAGGTTTCCCAGATGTACTGTTTTCCACATCATTTACATATGATCACGTAAATGACATTACTGGACTCACATGTAAAGGCCTCCTCGATAGAGAAAGTGGCTTTGGGAAATGAAATGGAGCGCATCTGAACCACGTAAGGACATGTATAGCACCGGCCACTTGAGCAACGAAAATTGCCAACATGGTTGGGAACAGAAGACTTAAGGTGGCTATGGACCAAGATGTCCTTCAGATTTCTGTCGCGCCTATAAGCCACCAGAGGCAAGTAGTGGAAAGCGTCACAGGTTCAGGACCGGACTGCAGAAGGGAATAATGTTTATCACGATACGTCGAACAGAAGAGTTATGGGGATGAAAGGTAAGAACAAGTGTATCCCTATCAGAGGAGAAGTATCCTGAGAGTTAGTCAAGGCATCAAGGTGAGACAAATGGCTCCCACAACGACCGACGGATGAAAGAATGCTGTCAAGGAACGAGCGTCTACGGAAAAACTCAATCATCTTAGAGGACTTGTCGAGAAAATCGTCGTAATCGCTACATAAGCGACGCAGGCGAAGAAGCTGGGAGTACGGTAGAGAGTTGCGACAAGCAGGAGGATGAGAAGAAGTGTAGAACAGAAATCCATGTGCATCAGCAGGTTTATAATCTACGGATGTGTTAAGGTAAGGGGGATGAATGGTGACAATGATGTCAAGGAAGTTGACAGAAGTATTGGAGATGTTAGATGTAAATTGAATAGCAGGGTTGAAACTGCCGATGAAGTTGATGAAGCGAGACAATTCCACTTCGGACATGTCGGTGATTCCTATCCCATCGACAATGTATGTATGGAAAATACGTTTCCATCTCTTTTATATTCTCTGCATAAATGTTTAAAAGATACGGAGATAAAGTGCACCCCTCTATCACTCCACTTTGAACATCGAACCATTCAGATGTTTCTCCTTCCACTCTTGCTGCTGTTCGTGATATATTGTTTCAATGAGATGCATTAGATGTTTGAGGAAACCCATGTCTCCCATGATGGATCATAGCCGGTAATGTTTAATATAATCAAACGCCTTGGTGTTTGACACACATATGGCACACATATGTAAATCGAAGCTATATTCTCTAAATTTCTCAATTATATTCCTCATTTTGAATTTGTGGTCTCTTGTTCCTCTTCCCGTTCGAAAACCGGCTTGAACTTCATGAATTCATTTTTATAATTTGCGTTGTATTATTTGTATTCTTTTTATCTGCAGTAGTATTTTGTTGACTTGACTAATTTGTCCTACTGTTCTGTAGTCGGTATATAGTTGAAGGTCTCCTTTCTTTGCCATAATACCATTACAAAAATTACTTACAAATAGGATCGGACATCGCCTCAGTTATCAGGATCCGCGGCAGGTAGTGTGCAACCAGGCATCTCTGGCCGAAAAATTAACTACTGGAACGCATCAAAAACAACAACACAAACACCGTAATCATACAGAATACAAAACACAACAACAACCTCTACGCAATCCCCAAAATATTTAAACCAAGAAAACCTTAAAGGAAGTACCAGAAGAGCCACGATTGTCATAATAAAAAATCTTCGTTTCAAATCCTACAAATGAACATATGTGGTAAAAAAATTATAAAAAATGTGGTATACAATGAAAATATTATGAAAATATGTGGTACACAAAATTAGTTCTTGCTAATTTACTAATCTCTCAAAATATACAAGTGTCCTTCTTACTAGAGACTATACACAATGACACTGATCCACGCCTGTCAAATTATACCAGATATGCCTGTAAGTGCACCAAATGCCGTGTCATGGTTATGTATATTAGGAATGACATTCAGAGACATGTCACCGAGGTAACAGCCTATCCCACAGACATGCAGAAGGTGACTATCTGGTACACTGTAGGAAATTAGACAGTCTACAACATATAAAGCCAACCTCAGACAACATGTAATTCACCGAAAATTAATACAGCGCAATTTCTCAAAACAATATTCGCTTGCGACTTTAAAAGCCCCCATCCCATGGGGTTAGCAGAACCGCAAAAGTACAGGACGAGATATATATATGGGAGATCTGTGAAACATAAAAAACTGGCAGGCCTTTAAGATTAGAAGTCTGTACCAATACTTCTGCAGAAGGAGCTATCTATTTCTTAATCTACCTGACTTGACTATATGTTCGTCTGATATATTTTACTCTTGCTCTAGTAATTCTTGATGACATCGGAAGTGACCATAGACCAATCATCACCATCAGAACTACACCAAACAAAGCACAATTCAAATAGAAAACCCGCTGGAATTTTGGCAATGCAGAATGAAGACTATTCTAAGAAACATCTGATGGCCTGCTTTGTAATATCAACAGCAGTGACATAGATATATTTACTGCTGAGGTATTAGAAGTTATCATCAATTCAGCATCACAAAGCATCCAAACTTACTTACATCCATTGTAAGTATAAGATCTTACAAACCATTTTACATTAAAGAAATTCATGCATACATTCTTGAGAGGAAATACGCAAGAGAAGCCATTGAGATAGCACCTGTATAAGGAACAAAAATCCTTTACAATAAAACATGTGCTAAAGTAAAACTAATAGTGAAGACGGCCAAACATGATGAATGGGCAAAACCATGATTAACAATTTGTCTGGGGGAAAAGAAGAAGAAATGGTAAACCTATGATGGATAGAAACAGAACAATAGCCAGCGACAAGACACAGGCAGAAAACTTTACTTTTTGCCGTTGTAAACAGATTAGGGAAGCACTCCTAGGCTGACAAGAAGCGTCTGTAACTACTGAAGCAACATGAACAAGTTCCAACTACTAGCTCATCCATATTTGAAAATGACTTCAATATGCAGGAACTCCTGCAAGAGCTAAAGAAACTAAAGCCAAGAAAGTCTCTTTGACCAGATACAATTTATAATGAAATGTTAACACATTAGGAAAATAAGTAGTTCTAATAAATATGACCTGGAGAAATGGAAGGTGTCTAAAAACTGGAGAAATTCTCATATCTTTCCTATCCAGAAAATAAATGAACCTCCAGGTTAACAGAAAAGATACCGCCTTATATCACTAACATCATGCCTTGGGAATTGGAAGAAAGAATGGTTATCATACAACTTTACTGATTCTTCGAGAGCTCAAACATCCTCTGTCATGAATAGGATTGCTACAGAAAAGGCAGTTGGACAGAAGAAAATATATTTAAGTTGACACAAATGAATTTCAAACACACTGTTGCCATCTTCTTCGACATTCAACAGGCTATTGATCAAAACAAAGTTAAAGAACCAGATAAAGATAACGGATGCAATATCATCTAAAGAAGTTATAGAGAAAGGCTTACCACATGGTTCTTTTTGATCTGCACCCTCTTTCTCATTTACATTACAAAAAAGGCCCATATGCTGATAACTTAACAATATGGTAGAGCCATGAGAATGTTGAAAGTGCAGCCCAAAGACTAAATGGAGCTTTAAGAAGACAACACAATTACTGTCAAAAATGAAAGCTGAAAATAAATTGTGAGAAAACTGTCAATATCATCTTTACTAAGAGTCATAAAGTAGCCAAATATGTAGTGTATATCAATATACACATACATTGCCAAGAGAAGATCTTAACTCATATCGTGGAGTCACGCTTGATCAGGAGCTCATCATAAAAAAATGTGTAGACAATGTCAAATATAAGCACTGAAACAGTTACAGCTACTCAGAAGACGCACTATCACATCTTGGTGATCAGACAAGGATACCATCAGAGGACTATATCTTGGCTACATAGAATACACCAGTGAACTCCTGACAACTTGTTCCAATACAAATGTAGAATTTCTAGAGAGAGTGCAGAATAATGCCCTACTCGTTAATAGTGGAGAAATGAGATCTAAACCAACAAGTGCTTGTATATTTCATACAAATTTAGAACTCCTTCAGATACGGATAAATATGACTGCAATTCCGTTGTATGAAAGAGACAGAAATATTAATAAAGACTACACAAATAAAATACTTGTAGAAAACCGGAAACTAAACCATGGAATAAAAAAAAATCAGTTCCAATCGTGTCAATGAAGTAAAAGACAGTTATCAACTCCCATACAAGAGACATAAACTGCAAAGAGTAGCAAAATGTTTACTATCACACACATATTTTAAATTCGTACAAATCAAGACACAATTGAGAGATAATTAATCGAAAAGTTCTGACTCAGTAAGTCTTATAAAAGAAAATCAGGAAAAGATAGACAGACACCTATCCATAACAATGGGTTCATGTCTATACTGATGGGTCTGCATTCAAAGCCACCATCACAGATCAAAGCTGGTAATTGTGTCTATATAGAATTTCCAGACAAAATATCTGATGAGTTGTTTGATGCCTGTGGGGATATATGTTCTAACTATGAAGCTGAAATAACAACAATATAAGTCTTGTACCTCCTAAAGACCATATTGATGCATTTCAATCAAAAGTTCAAAAAATTTTAATTTTTATAAATTCTATGACCGCTCTTCAATCGCTAGAATGCGATGGACATTGTAAACCTTATCTACTGAAATGCATCACCATGTAACTCAAATTCTTACATCTAATGAAGTCAGGAGTGTTATGCAGTGGATTCCAGGCCTCTCAAATACACTTGGCAATGACAAAGCCGACAGACAAGCAAAGAAGGGAGCAGAACAAGAAGCATATACACAAACGACCATGCACACAGTTCAAATGATGCTGAAATATGTCAACAAATATAACTGCATGAACAGATGGCCATGGAAAACACTTGGAGGGAAATCTATAAATATACTACCAGTCCAAATCCTAAAGACAAATTCAACCTCCTGGAAAGGAAATACCAGAGTATTATCTTCCGACTGCGCATACAAAATGTACATCCTAACATTCACCTGAACAGAATACAACCACTATATACCACAGGGTTCCGGCTGTGTACGTTTCCTAAGAAACTGATAACCATCTTTTTTTACTGTTCAACGTTGATTGATGTCAGGAAATGATTCTCCCTCGTGCTCCAGATAAATCAAACATCGTATATGGAACCAAACAATAGCTCACAATATATGCATATATCACACAATGGCATTGGTTCAAATGGCATGATCCCATGGAAAGTGGATCAGCAACGAACCAAACAACCAACCAAGAAACTGCTGAACACTACACCTCAGTAATGCCAGGTATTATATCTAGTAGATAAAGAAATTCATCAACAGAGCAATGCACATTACGATAAAGAATAAAAATAGTCTAACTTTTGTGTGAACATATAACAAGTTGGTGTCGATCTAAGATAACAAATGTGGAATATACGCACATAGTTCTGACGTATGTAAAGTCTTGTTACACATCAATGTGGAATACCAAAACGTGTCTTAACATAGCAATATTAAAAACCATCAAGTCTCATAACTCATCAATTTTGAAAATGAACAAAACGTTTAAGGCATTAATGTTTAATATAAATACTGCTTTCAACACATCAATATTTAATACCAAATAGTCTCTTAACCCCTCAACTCTGAATACCAACACGTGTCTTAATTCATCGATGCTGAATAACAGCAAGTTTTCTAAGTCCTGAACGTTGAGAGCAAACACGTTTCCTAAGTCCTGAACGTTGAGAGCAAACACGTTTCTGAACTAATCAATGATGAATACAAACACAACTTTTAACCAATTAATGTTAATACCCACACGGCCTTTAACTCATCGATGTGTAATGCCAACAAGTTTCTTAATTCATCAATGTTGAATAGCAACAAATCTCGTAAAACATTAATGATGGGTATCGAACAAGTATCTTAAAACATGAACGTTATCTACTAAAATGTCTCTTAAACATAAATGTTTAATACGGAGAAGTTTCTTAAAACATCAATATCGAATACCCATAAACATCTAATTATTAAATATTGAATATTAATAACCGACTTAACTATATTAATGTTGAATGCAAACAATATATCGACTCGAGAATGGACAGCCCATGCGGAAAGCAAAGCCTGGACTTGTAGGAAAGGGGGCAAAGAACATGGCCAGTATCTTATTTTACAGACATGGCGTACTAAGCAATGGGGGAAGGATGACAACCGTTTATCAGTGAAAAAATAATTATTGTCACTGACTTTATTGTTTTAATGTTTACTTTCCCATGTGGTCACAGACAGGGAAGACTGTTTTACTTTTGTTTTCTATCAAACGATCCCCATGGATTAAGACAATATTTTGTTGTTGTAGAATTATATGTGGTGAGATGATAGATGTGTCATCACTACAGATGGAACAACAACCCCGATATAAGGATGATGGATTTGTACAGAAGTATATGCTGCCCACCTAGCAGCAAACGATTATAATGGTATACTTGGGCACTGGAATGTCCTTCTACTTTCGGATAGTGTATGTCTAACGATAAACCCCTATTACACAACGACTCATTTCAGACAATCAACCATATACCAAATCGTGGGAAGAATGTCTCTGCAACTGAGGACGACATATGCTTCTATCAGACAGGTTGCGGACTGTCTTGTACTTCATTCTCACAGATACAGAGAATATTGTGTCATCTACATCTGACCTCTTCTTCGCGCCTCCTATATAATAAAGATGCTACGGTTTCTATTTGATTCTTATCACTGGGAACAATATATTGATTCATTCATTTTCCTTTTGCGCTGAAGTTAGCGCATAGGGCAGAGGTCAGATTTCTCCAATTCTGTCTGTTCAAAGCTATTCTGTGCAGTTCTAGAATAGTATGAATATTGGTTGTTCTACTTTCTCTAAGTATTGTTCTTCTGAGTGTTTCTTTTGGTCTACCCCTTGCTCTTTTGCCTGTAGGTAACAATTTATGACAGGTTGATATTCTTCAAGGCTGATGACGATCAGAGTAGATAGAAGGTTATCCACATCCTAACCATACCAGTTATTGTAATCAATTATAGATGGGTTCTTATAGTTATCATCCATAAAGTGTCATTTATGAACTTTTATCTCACTGGAAACTCTAACACTATTCTATTCATTATGATAATAATTACAACAAAGTTAAAGTCAATCTTTTCTATTAATATTCTTCAAAATTCCTCTTTTCTGCATAAACATGAGCGTGTCCAATTTAAAATAATAAAATTTCTTAGTTGTTGTCATCATTAATATAAATAATTTAATTATATCTTGTCCTAACTACAATTATTAAATAATTTCCGAACCCCTCTTCCTTGATATCAAAAGGAGGGTTGTATATTTGTGTAACTATCACAGTCTACTAAATGAGAGTCTATAAGGAATTGGCATGTATTCACACAATACTTCTAAATACTTTCACTAACTAGAATTTCATAACTGTATAGATGACATGTTCGCGGCCTTCATATAACAGCTCCAATATCGTAATATGTCATCTACTTAAGTTTTCTATTGCATGAGTTGTTCGTCTGGTGGTTGATTTGTAAACCTACAGACACAACCGCATGCGTGGATCGTAATAGTACTAAAGAGAAATGGTCATTAATTAAACTCTAATTAATATAATACATATCTTTTGAGTTGATCCTCCTGTTGTCGTTCCTTCATGTAAATTTGGCTGTTTTAATTGCCATCTGGTCGTGTATATATCACGCTAAGAGCCTGCAGACGTCAGGTCGTCTAAAAATAGGTAAGCTGTATAGGATAAGTCAGAATTCAGATCACCATCCAATCGTTGGTTCCTTGACATTGTCAGAGATGGTGTACTCGTCGTCAGTTTAAAATAATTACCAAAATGAAACATAAAACAACTTAACAACGAGATACAGAGACAGACGACGTTTCGACTATAATGCCTTCATCAGGACAAATAAATGACCACAATAAAACAAGTCTTACATGGAGACAAATAGGGTTATAATGAGGACAATAGCAGATAGGTAATGAGGGAAGAAAAGATGTGGAAGCATGATAGGTGAGAAAAACGTATGGGGAGAAGTTAGTAGTAAGTAGGGAGGAGAAAGTAGACTGAAGAATGTGAGATGAACAAAGGAAAAGATATGGTAGCAAGTAAATTACATTAAAATAAAATCAAAATACTCACCTCAAAAGTGGCAACAGAGAATGAATGCTACAGACAAGCAATCATGATGTAAGGGAAGAGCAAAATGAGATGGTACGAGGGATCAGGTGGGAGAGAGAAAGAGGCCAAAAACGGCAGGAACAGAAGAGAATGAGCAAACAGCAGGAAGAGAATATGAGCAGATAATTGTGATATATGAGAATAAAATAGTAGTAAAATAACTTAACTGATGCAGCGACTAGTCTATGGTCCTCCCATGTGAATGAGCACACGCATAATGGCAACAAAGTAAAGAATGGACAGTGAAAGTCAGATTCCTATCAAGGGTCATGATATCACGTATTTGTACAGGTTAGAAAAATAAAGACATGCTACAGTAATAGACGGTACCCAAGGCGCCGAAGTGAAAAGAAAACACACCCGCGAAAGGTGCAACAATGGAAAAGACAATATTTTGGATTGGTCACAGCGCATACCAACTGATGAGAGTAAAGGGGCGAAAGTAAATAGCCATAGAGAAAGATGCCAGAGTATAAGACAAATGCAGAGGTTAGAAAAAAAAAAAAAAGGGACGTGATGGATCGACGAAATCCCCTAAACGGAGATACGTCACGCAAGAAAGTGAAGTGCGGGTGGGAGGGAGCCCAGAGGACACAGGGAGGGTACAACAAGGGAGGGTATGGGACTATCACGGGGAAGCACGTCGTGAGATGGTATCAGGCTGATATAGCGAGACATAGGAAGAGGGCGCCGGAGATAAGGGCACCAGAGAAGATAGGAATAAGGAGACAGGAAAAGAAGACCATAGCGGGAGGAGGCAGACCCGGAGTTACAGCCAAATCATGTGAGGAAGTGGAGGGTCGTAGCGTCGTAGGTGACAAAGTAAGGGTCATCTGTCCACAGTGTCGTAGTAAAAGGAGGTCGGTGTAGCAGAGGTTCCAATAAAACGTGACGGAAGATGGACCAAGGTCACAAACACAACGACAAGTACCTTGTAGGCCAGGTGTTGGGAAATGAGACCGGTCGCATAAACCGAAGATGATAAAGGGATGAGTTAGCCGCACGTCGCAACCCCTATGTGGGTATTGCTCGCACTGTACACTAGCTCATCTATGGGAACAACGATCAAAGGACAGAGACTCTGGCCACGATACACGATCCCTTGGTTTGGGGCATGCACCGTGGGGAGCGAAGTGTCCGATGAAACGAGGTTCGCATCTGTGTGAGACCAACCGTACATTGCAACCCGTTTGGGGGCGTTGCCCGTACTGCACGCTGGCTCCATAAATGTATATGGGGGAACCACTGCATCAGAGCCATCCAAGTCGTGTGATGCAGGAAGCCTGTTGGCTCTGCAAAGTCTATTTATTTTAAAAAAAAAGAAATATATAAAAAAAATAAAAAATAAAAAAATAAAAATATATAAAAAAATAAAATTTGTCATTCATCAAACAGTCACCACATACCACATGCTACGTAACTGTATGGGTAGCCGCCCCAATTGATAAGAAAGTGGCCAGAAGAAATATGATAATAGGTACGTGATGTCGCCCACGGGCCACAGAGAATGGCACAAGAGAAAGAGCGGACATAGCCCTAAGCAATGGAAATGTAGAAAGTAGACAGAGTATGACAAAGAATCTAAAGGAGAAGAGGAGGATGAAGCATGGATGAAACAACCCGTAGAGAGAGAGTAGAATGGGGTAGCGAGGGGATACAGATCAACCATCAAACCGACGTACTAAACCGCAACAGACCCACCCCGGATGAAGCTGCACCGGTCCCAGTCCCATGGCGTAACCACCCACCAACACACCAATCGCAACGTGACATGTCACCGTAGCCCCAAACCCCGGGTGGGGGCCCCGGCCGAGCCACCACAATAGAGAGCAACAGTATCAAGGAGATGAGCAGGAAGAAATAAGGGTAAGGTAAAGATAGTAGGAGCAGCAGGGAGGCAGAGCGGGGGGGGGGGGGGGTAAAAGGGGGGGGGTGAAGAGATTATTGAAAGTATAACTGCTCATTGATGCCATGGGGCTTAAGAGTGCCAGGGTTGAGAATAAGGCGGTTCTCTAATGAGAAACGTTGCCGGTCACCAGAGTGACCAGGCCAGTGACCTGAATGTCCTGTGCCCCCCGGTGAGAATTGCTGTTGAAGTGGAGGGCCACCGGAGAAGATCCACAGTTACGGATATCCCGTAAGTGTTCGGCAAACCTAGTGGCTAGGAATCTACCCGTCTCACCAATGTACATCAGGTTACAGCGTTTGCAAGTTATCACGTACACGACGTTACGGGAGACACAGGAAAAAGTGTGATGGATATGAAATACCAATTTAGGAAATCGGATAGAGGAGGTAAGGTAGACAAACGGGCACGTGAGGCACGGGCGGTGGCACGGAGAGGTACCGGTAGGGGGTCCCGCCGGCCGGAGGTGAGAGTGAACCAGAGAGTCCCGTAGGTTCCTATCTCGACGGAAAACCACAAGAGGTGGTTGTGGAAACGCCTCTTTGGTAAGGCGATCAGATGAGAGGATAGAGAAGTCCCGTAGGAGGATATTGAGAGCTGGAATATTATGAGGGTGGAAAGTGAGGATCAGCTTAGGACGAGTCGACGGAAGCTGAGGAGTGCGTGATAAGGCATCAGCACGGGAGATAGGAAGGATACGACCAAGGGCAGAGAGAAGGACATCCTCCGGATAAGCACGTCGGCGGAAGAAGTCAAGCATATCATGGGCATGCTGAAGAAAGTCAGAGTCCTCCTGGCAAAGGCGACGACATTGGTGAGACGGGTAGATTCCTAGCCACTAGGTTTGCCGAACACTTACGGGATATCCGTAACTGTGGATCTTCTCCGGTGGCCCTCCACTTCAACAGCAATTCTCACCGGGGGGCACAGGACATTCAGGTCACTGGCCTGGTCACTCTGGTGACCGGCAACGTTTCTCATTAGAGAACCGCCTTATTCTCAACCTTGGCACTCTTAAGCCCCATGGCATTAATGACCAGTTATACTTTCAATAATCTCTTCACCACCACCCCCCTTTTACCCCCCCCCCCCCCCGCTCTGCCTCCCTGCTGCTCCTACTATCTTTACCTTACCCTTATTTCTACCTGCTCATCTCCTTGATACTGTTGCTCTCTATTGTGGTAGCTCGGCCGGGGCCCCCACCCGGGGTTTGGGGCTACGGTGACATGTCACGTTGCGATTGGTGTGTTGGTGGGTGGTTACGCCATGGGACTGGGACCGGTGCAGCTTCATCAGGGGTGGGTCTGTTGCGGTTTAGTACGTCGGTTTGATGGTTGATCTGTATCCCCTCGCTACCCCACTCTACTCTCTCTCTACGGGTTGTTTCACCCATGCTTCATCCTCCTCTTCTCCTTTAGATTCTTTGTCATACTCTGTCTACTTTCTCCATTTCCATTGCTTAGGGCTATGTCCGCTCTTTCTCTTGTATCATTCTCTGTAGCCCGTGGGCGACATCACGTACCTATTATCATATTTCTTCTGGCCACTTTCTTATCAATTGGGGCGGCTACCCATACAGTTACGTAGCATGTGGTATGTGGTGACTGTTTGATGACTGACAAATTTTATTTTTTATATATTTTTTTTTTTTTTTAATTTTTTTTTTTTTTAAATAAATAGACTTTGCAGCGACAACAGGCTTCCTGCATCACACGACTTGGATGGCTCGGATGCAGTGGTTCCCCCATATATATTTATGGAGCCAGCATGCAGTACAGGCAACGCCCCCAAACGGGTTGCAACGTACGGTTGGTCTCACACAGATGCGAACCTCGTTTCATCGGACACTTCGCTCCCCACGGTGCATGCCCCAAACCAAGGGATCGTGTATCGTGGCCAGAGTCTCTGTCCTTTGATCGTTGTTCCCATAGATGAGCTAGTGTACAGTGCGAGCAATACCCACATAGGGGTTGCGACGTGCGGCTAACTCATCCCTTTATCATCTTCGGTTTATGCGACCGGTCTCATTTCCCAACACCTGGCCTACGAGGTACTTGTCGTTGTGGTTGTGACCTTGGTCCATCTTCCGTCACGTTTTATTGGAACCTCTGCTACACCGACCTCCTTTTACTACGACACTGTGGACAGATGACCCTTACTTTGTCACCTACGACGCTACGTCCCTCCACTTCCTCACATGATTTGGCTGTAACTCCGGGTCTGCCTCCTCCCGCTATGGTCTTCTTTTCCTGTCTCCTTATTCCCTATCTTCTCTGGTGCCCTTATCTGAGGCACCCTCTTCCTATGTCTCGCTATATCAGCCTGATACCATCTCACGACGTGCTTCCCCGTGATAGTCCCATACCCTCCCTTGTTGTACCCTCCCTGTTTCTTCTGGGCTCCCTCCCACCCGCACTTCACTTTCTTGCGTGACGTATCTCCGTCTAGGGGATTTCGTCGATCCATCACGTCCCTTTTTTTTTTTTTTTTTTTTTTCTAACCTCTGCATTTGTCTTATACTCTGGCATCTTTCTCTATGGCTATTTACTTACGCCCCTTTACTCTCATCAGTTGGTATGCGCTGTGACCAATCCAAAATATTGTCTTTTCAATTGTTGCACCTTTCGCGGGTGTGTTTTCTTTTCACTTCGGCGCCTCGGGTACCGTCTATTACTGTGGCATGTCTTTATTTTTCTAACCTGTACAAATACGTGATATCATGACCCTTGATAGGAATCTGACTTTCACTGTCCATTCTTTACTTTGTTGCCATTATGCGTGTGCTCATTCACATGGGAGGACCATAGACTAGTCGCTGCATCAGTTAAGTTATTTTACTACTATTTTATTCTCATATATCACAATTATCTGCTCATATTCTCTTCCTGCTGTTTGCTCATTCTCTTCTGTTCCTGCCGTTTTTGGCCTCTTTCTCTCTCCCACCTGATCCCTCGTACCATCTCATTTTGCTCTTCCCTTACATCATGATTGCTTGTCTGTAGCATTCATTCTCTGTTGCCACTTTTGAGGGTGAGTATTTTGATTTTATTTTAATGTAATTTACTTGCTACCATATCTTTTCCTTTGTTCATCTCACATTCTTCAGTCTACTTTCTCCTCCCTACTTACTACTAACTTCTCCCCATACGTTTTTCTCACCTGTCATGCTTCCACATCTTTTCTTCCCTCATTACCTATCTGCTATTGTCCTCATTATAACCCTATTTGTTTCCATGTAAGACTTGTTTTATTGTGGTCATTTATTGGTCCTGATGAAGGCTTTATAGTCGAAACGTCGTCTGTCTCTGTATCTCGTTGTTAAGTTGTTTTATGTTTCATTTTTGTAACACACCTACCTATTTTTGTATTTCTTGACATTTTGCCCTGTGTTACCCCAGCCACCTACTTCCTGTTTAGGGTTGTTACCCTACACTGGTTGATTTATCCCTTAAAATAATTACTCCAGTTATCAAATTCGACTGACCTCAAGGTTTGATATTGTGACAGTTCGTCTCTCTCTCTCCTCTCTCTCTCTCTCTCTCTATATATATATATATATATATATATATATATATATATATGTATATATATATATATATATATATATATATATATATATATATATATATATATATATATATATATATATATATATATATATATAATATTATAAGAACTCAATACATATAAAAAAAAGTATGGGTGTAGAGAGGCGTACAAGTCCGTATACATTTATGATCAGTCATGTCGAATCAGATTCCCCCAGGAAGAATGTTAATTCACGAAACCCACGTTTTAGAAAAATAGGTTCCTTCGGCTGATCTTAGGTTAAGCATGGATCTAACATCAGATAATTCGTTGTCCTATTGTTGTTCTGATCGACGTCCGAATATTGTATTCCTCTCTTTTGCTCTGTTAAAAAATAGTTTCTGCTTTTAACAAATCTCTTCTATAGTTAACTTTACACTAGTTATTGTCAATGAGGTTCGAACTGACTAAACGATACAGTTGTGAACGAACCGTTTTGAATGTTCTGTATTAATGATCGTCGCGAGCTGGGGAAAATATCTTACTAATTTCCAATTTGACTGAGGTTTAGATAATTCCAACTTGTTTTTTTTACCGTCTCCCGGTGCCGTTTTTAGATGTCTCTAACCAAACACTTAAATGTTTCAATTATGCAGATATGACTATTCTATCTTGTTCCGAACTGTTTTGGAAAACTTCCAAATGGATTGACCTGCGTCTGTACAAGATTACGACGTCTTTATCTTGTTCTATTTATCATGTATACTCAGGTTCTGTGCGTCCATAAGCTCCAGGAGTTAAATTCTCGTTCAGCACTTTACTGAAAATGTATATTATCTGTGTTCTGTACTTACTACGGGAAATTTGGTTATTATGCATTTCAGTCAGCAATTCCTAGGCTAATTATACAAAGTGATGGTGATTCCGAGACTTTGTCTGCTTCTCTGCTCCTAATGTGTGTTGGAAATGTGGCCTTGATATTTTCTGAATCTTGCGAAATGTGAATTGACTACTTAGAAGTACTTAGAAAGTACTTAGAAGGATATATATATATATATATATATATATATATATATATATATATATTCACTACTTAGGTGCCATGCCGGTTGGGGTAGGCGATCATGGCTCTCGAAAGCTCTATACCTCTAGTATTATAATGTATCATGAATAAAGATCGTTGTTGCCTCTCTGCCGTGCCAGGTTGTTAAATTGTCTAATACTTTCTCACGTTGTCGCCCTCTGTCTCTGTCTGTCTGTTTCTGAATCTTGCGAAATGTGAATTGACTATCCGTTATTCTATCCAACCTAGGCAGAAAAATTACGGAAAATATCATACGCTTTCATTACCTCCTTATATATATATATATATCTTTTTGTTGTGAAGTATTCTCTAACTCACGTCTGTTTTCATTTTAGATACTTTCTTCTGTCTTCTGCAACTTACACTAAGTGACGATACTCACTTCTGCTAATATTCCCTAATGATACATTTAGTGTCCTCATTTTGAGAAGTCCTAAAAAAGGATGTATATTCATGGTCTCTTGGCTTTTTAATTATTTGTATCATACAAACGCAACTCGCCTATAATCATATAGAATATAATCATAAATGCAAATTTAAATGTCTTGTAAGCGCGAAATGATTACAATTATTTGTCGAATATATGAACAATCCCTGTTGTAATCTTCCAGAAAATAGTGTGAAACATTTTTCTATATTTCGTGCTCATGTGATAGTAAATAAAAATATTAGCAGACGAGTTTATTGATTCTAAGATAACTCCAAGACTACAAGCCACCATACTTGTGTTGATATAATTACCACCGATGTTCAGCTCTGGTAGAAACGCTAGAAGTAACATAAGTATCATCTCTGGAACAAAGCAAGATATGAAAAGTGTTGAAATCATTGTAACCATCTTGGAAACTTTCCGATTACGATTGGAAACATCATCTGTTTTCATTGACATTTTTCTCCACTCTGATTTCTTTGACAAACAGATGGTAAGTATTATCGTACATATAATAATTACGACGCAGGCGGAGAATGGAATGACAAAGTTGTTGACGATATAAGAAACTCGTTCTACATTGTCTTTATCCCCAGTAGAAACAAGTCCAAGAAGAGTTACGTTAATTTCAGGATAAAATATCATGCCCAATCTATTCACAACGTACACCGGAGCAGCAGAAAATATGATAATTAAGTAGACAGACACGATGATAATGCTGACTCGTCTTGGTGTGATGAATTCTTTAATCTGAGAATATACATGTAATAAAGATATATACATATTATAATGAAATCATACATGGTATGTTCAGGTTGCAGTCTAGAGAGAAAAAAAAGTAAATTATGAATTGAGTGTAGTAATTTGTGTATTCTAAATATTTCACAGACATTCTTAGTGTTGTCAACGAATGAAACAGCGTGAAACAGCGAATTATTTTGAGAAAAAAATTACTTTCTACGATATGCCATTACCTATTGGAAAGCTCTGTGAGAGCCCTAAGAAGGCAATGTCTTTTATATGTTACATTGCGTCACTGAAAAAAAAAACAACTTATCAAACGTGGATCACTGTAAAAAAAAGTTATATCTAAAGTTATGCAATTTGTTTCTATAATGTTATATGTAAAGAGAATATTCCGTATATGTTATATAAGCTATTTTATCCTGTTCATGCCGAAATATTTATCAACGTAATATAAATACATGATTATAAATACATAATTATCATAAATATACACTAATTACTTACTTTGTTACAATTTGCATACATGCTTACATTGGTCGAGACTATGACAAGATTGTAGAAACAACACTTCATGCATGAAACATATTTGGTCAATAGCATTGCTCCAAAAGGTGGAAACAACTACACAAATATACTCGATCTGTAAATGTTTATAATACTCAGGCTGTAGAAGGAAAGGCTGTAATCAGTCGATAACGTAGCCCCTATCTTCAAATGTCTCGTTGAGAAACCTTTCTTGAAGCGACTTACATGCCGTTTTCTTGGTTGGTTAAGATATAACATTTGTATATAACAATAAGTAATGATTATGATTATAACAATTAGAACCATTCAAGAAATTACACCATCTGTTCAAGATCGCATCCTCGCTTCTCTGATGGCTAGTTTGTGATTATCAGGTCCCTGCATATTAACTGGAGACGTGTAAGAAGCCATACAACACTTGAAAAACAATAAATCTCCTGGAACAGATAATATTACAAAGAAATAATTAGAAGTGCAGAAGGAGTATGGTATAGAAAAAATCACCACCTTGTTAAAGGACAACTACAACAGTGGCAATATTTCATCTGATTTATTGCAATCAATATGCATAGCCTCACCGAAGACACCTAATGCAGTAGAATGTAAAGACCACAGAAACAATCAGCCTTTTGGGCCAGATAACCAAGATCATACTTCGTATAATCATTAGAAGAATCAAGACCTACTTGATTGCCCAACTGAGGAGCAAAGAATACAAATGTGCAGGGCGTGGACTACCTAAAAATCACCGCTGATAAAGAGCACCATCTACACCCAGAAATTATCATAGTGAAAGGCAGTCGACTAACGAGAGGAATGTCGTGGATGGGGCGCGCAGAGGTCGTTATACAGAGTGTCTGCAGATTGGAGGATGTACTACCTAGTGCCGAATGGAGTCTGGCACCCTCGAATTACCCAACAGCCTTCGAAGCAGTAATAACACTTAATAGAGAGTGCAGAGAATGGTGTCCGACAGTGGTTGAGTCCGAGGTGCTCGATCTGATCAGTGAGAATTCCATGGAAGGTGATACAATTATATATAAAGATGGGTCGGTTGAGAGACACATCAGGAGTTCCTGGGCTTTCACGGCTCAAAGGTGGGGGGAGACCATCAGAGAGGAAAGTGGTGCATTCGTTCAGACGACAAGCAGCTTGACAATGGAGATTCTGGCGGTGACCAAAGCTGTGCAATGGGTCTGCTCACAGACTGTCTGCGAGCATGCCTGTATACTCAGTGACTCCATGAACATGATTGTGAAAGTTCAGACGGGGTACGTTCGAGAACAGTGGCTGGATGCAGTGAATAATTCCTGTGTGCGTACAGTGACTTTTTCCGGGACACGCAGGAGTCCGGGGTAATGAAAGAGCAGATAGGTTGGCCGCCCATATATATATATATTCACTACTTAGGTGCCATGCCGGTTGGGGTAGGCAATCATGGCTCTCTAAAGCTCTCTACCTCCAGTATTATAATGTATCATGAATAAAGATCGTTGTTGCCTCTCTGCCGTGCCAGTTCTCAATATATATATATATATATATATATATATATATATATATATATATAGCATTGTTGGTACCTTTGCCTTCTACGAAGGCAGATGATTCTGGACGTCGTTCTGTTTTTATTTTGCTTTTCACTCTCTTCATGATGATTCTGAAAGTATTTTTTTTACGAATTGACTCATTAGGCTGATTGTATGGTGTTCTTCACATTCAGTCGTCCCTGGTTTCATTGGTAAGACTATGAATATGGATCTCATTATGTCATTCACTAGTATGTACGTCATTCAGCAATATTGTATGGTCGCCGGGCATTGTCATATTTCATGTGCCTTAAGGCTTCCTTACTTCTCTTGCGAGTATTGATAGACCCAATCATTATCTTGTATTTTTATGTCGGGTCTACTGACATCTCATAAAGTATCTTATTATTCTGACCATCTATGTACTATATAATTTTTCCAGTAATACCTGCAACACATCTGGCCTTAGAACGACAGCTTAATCTTCCACACCTACGCTTAATGACAAGTGTGAATGCGATTAACAATCACTCACCTGGGGAAAGACATTATACCTGTCATGTCTTACATTTAGACTCCCTGTGTTTGTGTTCTTTTTCCGTGCATTTCTTGTTCAGGCAGCTTTCTTTTGCAACTTTGCATGTTTCTATTATCTAATTATGTACTTCCTGATATTTCTCTATCTTGTATTTATTTTGCCCTCTGGTGCTCATCATTTCTTACATTTCATCTGTCATCCAATTTTATTTTGATGTATATTTTACTTTTGGCATTATCGATTAAATTTTTGGTTTATCGAATGTTATTTTCATGTCCCATTGATCTTCAGTTCTCTGAATCTTTGCAATAGCAGTGTATCTACTCCGCATAATTATGTTGTATCTTTCCTTGATGTTAGCAACTGATTTCAATAATGCTAAATCTAATTTCATATTTCTTGGTGATCTCTTGAATTTCTTTAATTTTATACAAAATTGTTCCACCAGTAGTATATGATCACTTTTACAGTCAGCACATTGCCTTGTTTTAATAGATCTAATGCTGTTTCTATGTCTTTTAGAGATTAAAATGAAATCAATTTGTTTCCGTGTATTATCTCCTGGGCTAATCCATGTACACAGCCTTCAGGTGTATTGCTTGAACCATGAATTACCTATTTTTTTAAAAAATATGTGATTGTGCCCACTCTATCAATAAATCACCACTTTCGTTCTTAACATCTAAGCCAAATCTTTGGATCATATCCTTTATCTCTGTATCAACTCTCTTTTCATTAATGTTCCCTATCAATATAGTTGCTTCGTGATTTTTACTCTGTTTTATTGCATTTTCTTGTTCCCCATAAAAATGTTCGATGTCTTCCTCTGAAATGCTTGATGTTGGTGCATATACACATGTATATATATGAATAGAATTGTCCTCATCAATTTTTCTGAAACCCAGCCCCAGTTCCCCATGTTAGCTACTGATAATTACCTTTCGCATCATTTTTGATTTATCTTCGATTTATTTGTTTATTAGTCTATTTCCATATATGTCTGAGTGATCTTCGGTGTGATTCCCATGACTTATTTGTATGTAGTAGTCCATTTACCTGGTTTATTATTAAAACGAGCATGACCATTGCTAATTACTAAACTTGGTTGAGTCTTTAAAAAAATGTCAAATACGCTTGTAAGGTCATCTTACTGTATGGACTGTGTATTTATTTCTGATTTGTTAGGGTTTCTTGATAAAGATATTGAACAGTGACGTGGAAAAAATAATTGTTCATTTTATTCTTATTTCTTATTGACATTAGTTTTTCTATTTGTTAGTTTTATATTATTAATCAAGTGACAATACTATTTCAACACCCCCAAGTGACAGACACAACTGTGATCTGCTTTGCAAGTTCATGAAACAACGACTAAGGACATTTGTCAGTGGAGTTGGATATCCATTCTCATAAGTAAAATTTACGCAAATACTACCGATATGCTGAAAGTGGATGAATTAGAATGTAAGATGCAGACATTACGGCACATTGTAAAGAATGCCACACCGTATTTTCTTCACGAAACTACAAACTGATATAATCAGTCAATAATAGAACGAGTACAAATTAAATAATGTGCAACATTGTAACTGAAATATATATTGTTATTTATGTTATAAATGCTAAGTTTATATTTTCTATTGATATAGGTAATTTGATGAAAAGACAACCTTTAAAGGAGTTACTATACATAGACATCTCTCCAAGGTAATTAACGCGGTGATCCAGCTACTTAATTTGGTGAAAGTTATGTGTGGGTGTCCAGCTACCAGAGCCAATATTGCCACCGGATCAAAGGGCAAATTTGTTGTCAAAAACATCAGAGTGAACGTTATACTTGTGCAGATGAGAGTAATAAGGGAACACAAGTCAGAGATTGCCAAACCTGAAAGGAAGAAAGTAAAAAACAATAAGTTAAGTGCTGGTATTAGCAAGTATAAGAATGGAGAGCAAGTATTAACACATTTGCTCTCGACTCCCTTGAAAAGATGTGTCGAACCTGGAATGCTACAGGCTGTGGCACTAGATTGCCTCTATTGGAGGATGAAGCATTTATCATAGCTAACACAATATTTTTTCAGTCAACTAATGATATTCTTATAAAGTTTGAGGGCAGGTGAAAGCAAAATGTTTACAACTATAAAAGTATCTTTACCATGATCACTATCATAATCAGCATTATAATCATTATCATCATCATATTCAGATATATAATACGACAAAACAAAAGATTAAAAAATATCTAGGTAAGTATGCCATATGTGTTATCGGCAAAACCTTAATGGTTTTTATTAGTAACATAAATACCATACACTATTTGATATTTACACATTGCTCACCAAGTAAACTAATGTTGATTGGGTCCTTGAAACCTTGTTTCACAAAGCACACGGTGTTCAGAATGTTAGTGATAATTCCAAAAATTTCAATTGTTTGACATATTACAGTGTGGATAAAAATGATTAAAATTTGTGTTGTTTCATAACTAATGTCAAAATTGACAATGTCACTGACGTGGTTGGAACTATTTTCCATTCGCAACGTTTCTATTTGAAAACAACTCTCGGTTAAAATCTTGTATAGATGACAAAATAATCTTCTCTTAAATTCTAAGTTTAGCTGTGTAGTTGGATATTTACTTTATTTATTTATTTTGAACTGGTGCGTCAATGTATCAAAGGACATCACCATATTCCTACATGTTGGCATTCAACAGAATGTGATACAATATGCAACATAAAAAAAAGTAAAGTAACCCATAGCATTTATTAATGCCGTAGGGGTGTGAGATGTTAGCGCCCACAGGCTCTGCAAATGAGGGCGGTAGCCATCTCCTCTCCCTCGCAGTCTTTACTTCCCGGATTAATCCGGTACCCATTTAAGGCTGGGTCGACCTGGGAGCCGTTGCGATCTGAAAACATTTCCACCTCAGCTGGGGAATGAACCCATGACCACTCATATGCGAAGCCAGTGCGCTAACGCGGCTCCCTGATATATATGAGTGTCAAAGTATATATATGCAACATATTGACAAAGTAATACTTGTTTTTAATTGAAAGAAGTAGAATGCAAAAATAAATATTGAATGGTGTGGCAATGTACTTAATGGCTAGTTCGTCAACCTTATAACCATGATGCTTCAGGTTACAAACATTTGTTCAGTTAAATTTAAAATAAATATACGTCAAGCACAATTCGTGGTGAATAGTTACGATAACGAGCCATCATACACTCCTAACACTAAAATAAGCAGAAAGAGAAGTTAACAATAAAAAGAAATAGATATTTCGAAAAACAATTTGTTTAAAAATTACTGAAATATTGTGACCACGCTTCAAAGAGTAATGTATAATGTGTTAAATAGTTAGTTAGTTAGTTAGTCGTCGGATCATCATCACTGCAAACTGGACACATCCATAGTTGCTCCGATCTCTCCTTGAGTGTATCAGCCATCACACTTCTGCTGACAGTACCGGTCCTATGCTGGTTGACCATCATTCTTCTGCGCCCTCCAAAATGTTCACCTCTAGCAACACCGCATCTCAATCCCTGATCTTTAATCCTAGCCATTGAAAAGGAATCATCATCCACATTAGTCTCACTCTCGCGTGTTATATCTCTTAAGGAGTTCAAAACGTCAGCGCGATCCATTGCCCCATCGCCCTTTGCCACAATCGCACACGATGCCAGTTGATCCGCTCTTTCATTGCCTCGAACGCCCACATGTCCCGGCAACAGCTAGGCTAGGAGAACGACAAGACAAACGTAATGTGTTAAATGATCTGCCTCAGTAACTATTGAAGACTTAAAATTATCATTGATCAACAGTCACTAAATATATTTACATTAAATTCCTTATATTGGCCGAACTTATTAATACAACTAGGACTTGTAAACCTGCTAAAATCTTCCAATGATTTAATATTTACTGTTCTTCTTTCTACAAGCGATAAAGATTCTTAAAATAAAATTTCCGAGTCCATACATATTTTATGTGTTATATTTTGTTGCAATGTATCATCTGGAAAATGACTTCAGAAAATAATAATGTACTATTAATGTTCAAACGTTATTCTATAATTCCACCTATATTACAACCCTTACACTAGCAATTTCTGATATACATAGAACGTATCTGAATTATACGTCCGTGTCAAAGTTACTAATATATATGTGTGCGTTTTCCTGCTGTTTAAAACATCTTTTGAGAAAATTCAATACTAATATGTCTTATTAGATTATTCAGAGAATCGTCGCTTAAATTTTCTGTACCTACTATATTATAGAACAGGTAATAATATTTTCATTATAATTAAACAATACATTTGCATTCTAATTATAGGCATGTGAAAAAAATAATTGTGATAACAATGAAGATATATATATATATATATAATGACTATACACGTTCCGCAAAAGATATTGTTCTACATCTCCCGACGAGCTGCTGCTGTGTGATAGTCACAGTGTAAACATTATATAATACGGGTGAGAGATGAGATCACTGTGGAAGGCCTGGGCGTAATGTTATGAGTTTAGATGTCTAACAACTGCACCTCAGATCCACCTTCCTATCTAGCAGTACCGCTGATATCCATCTGCAACAAAAAGGTCAACATTAAAGATCAAGAGCCTGTTGATGAGGTATTCGAACGGCACTATATTTTTTGTGCTGATGTCCCCAATTAGTACCAACATATCCCTGAAGGATATTATTATTATTATTATTATTATTATTCATAATATTATTACAATTTTTATTACTATTATTATTACTTTACGAAATATTCTACACGGATCATTTTTAAAGACGCGTATTACAATGGAATCACCTTGTAGCTGGATAATTGTTATTTGGCACATAGGAATTACGAAATAGTAACACGTGTAAGCACTGTAGATTTTCTTTCTCATAGTTCTCAATTCCCCCATAAGACATCGATTCACGATGATTTGCAATGCAATTAGCGGAAACATTTTTCTTAGAGGTATGTATCACTGAGGAATTAAAATCTCATTTGTGTGTGAAACGCTTCAAAACATTTTACACAAATAGAAGACGACAGCCGTTAGCACTGCTCAAACGCTACATTTCGCGTCAAAACGCAGGTTTGATGTCCAGGGGATATGGACCAGGGTCACCCTTACCTTAGTTTTAGAATCACTGAACTTGTTAGGTTCAAAATGCTGTGAAGAACAGTCCAAGTAGATTTAACAACAGTCATTTGGAAGTTTCGTGAGTAAATGGATGAACTAGCATTTAAAAACCATGCCACAATTTGGACAAACAATGTACTTGTCAGGTTGACAACTCAGCATATGAGTTACGGGAGAGAAGTGCGTATTCCACGTTGAAAGACTTTTGAATCATAGTCAAATATAGAAGTAAACAAGAGTTAATGATGGGGTCTTCGTTATCTCTAATATGTATGGTAGTGAGTCCTGATATATCATACTTTGACTTTGTTATCCATTGGTTGAAAGGATACGCCTCTCCAAAAAGGAGCCAATCGCAATAACTGCTACCAATATGAATACATAGAGCAATTTTATAAACAAACGAAAAAGTGTAGGAATGAGTTCGATTAAAGTACAATGAACAGTGACATTCACAATCTAGAGGGGAATTTGGTTAACCAGGGAACTGTCCACGTCGGCGGATGGTTGTGCTGACATTTATGTGAATGGATGAACTTGTGTGATACACAACTGGTTAGCTAAGCGTTAGATTTACGAATTGGATTAGCACCAAGATATGTATCATCAGCAAGTGTCGTGGGATATATTACGTATATAATTGTGTAGCTTCAAATACGGCATTTCACTTTGGATTGTTAGAATGATATTTAATTGTTTACCACTATCATGTGCCTTGTGTAGGCCTATCTACAAGTGAATAATAACCGGGTAAAAATTATAAAGTCTAGTCATATGGAAGAAGTATGGATAACCGTGCATAGGTTATGAATCTGATTATATGGAACTCTTTAGTTAACGCATGGCAAATTCAACATAATCTTGGAAATGTTTATAGAATCTACGTTGAGTGAAAAATCACTCAATATCTTCTCTACTTGAGATACTCTAAGAAGGATATATTAATCACATTGGAAATCATCGCCTTAGGAATTCAGGGAGGTTGTTTAAATTGAACTTCTATGTGGAGGAAGAGCATCTTTAGTGGAGAGAATCCCTCATGTGTGTTACATAATACATTCAGTCGTTTAAGGCTACAGACCATCATCGTCGAAAACCTTTGTGTTGAAGAAATTGGAGAGTATTATTTGAAGGTCAACTGATCAATTTATTGTAGGTCTACAATCCTGCAGCGTTGGGAACCCTGAATGGAATTATCTCATGAGATCTACTGAGATGACAGAGGTTGCTTACTAAAGTCACGTGAGGCGATCAACTACGTAATCAATGAATCTTTGGATTAATTATTTATGTGACATTGTGGATAACAATTACATCAGATTGATTGACAGCGTGTTCGAGCTATGTGGACTATTAGAATATTTCACTTACGTGTCACGTGTTAACGTATTATTGTTGTCTGAGAAGACGTTGACATTCACAATATTGAAGCTCACTTTGGTGATAGACAATAAAAACATTGGGTGTTAATTGTTCTCAGACGGTGCGATTAAATGTAGAACTTACGCCGTCTAATGAAATCTAAAGTTGATCTTCACGAATATTCTATAGGTTGAATGTAACTGTGGTATTTGCAGATTAGAAACTAACGAGGGTTAATATTCACTATTTTCCATATGGATTATTGACTAATTGTTTGTCCTGTATATATGGTTATCTGTTAGCTACTATGAGTATTAGGTACTGAGATGAGGTGTAGTGTTGTAAAGAATATATTGAGATTAAAGGAATATGTGTAGCCTCTAGTTGAGTTATTGTGCTCACGGTTACATGCGGAATATCTCACAGGCCATAGTTTTAGAAGAACTGAACAAACGCCACCATTAGAATTCATAATGACGAGCCAGCTCAAGGAACTAGAGGAAGTAAAAGAGATGTACCTGAACTCCATTCCCATACCCCAATCTCTTTATTCACTTTCTAATTGAAATGTCACTCTGAGAGTATCCACGGTAGATGAGTAAGAACCTAAATATTATATTAATAAGATCGTAAAAGTTAATCCTTCTAAAATGTATATGCTTTCATGTTTATTTAATCTTTACATGACACAGATTTTCTGTAGTACTGAACAACAAAGGTTACTGGAACTTGTAACATATCCTCATCAGGACGTACCGGCTAGGCAACGCTTCTTGCCTGTAGTCTTGCTATCAGAAACAGTAAACTGCATGCCTGAGGTATTAGGTTATGTAGAATATATGCCGGTTAAATAAATCTGCAATAGGTAACAGCTGCGGCAAATTAAATCCAAGAAGATAAAATTTAAACGAACTTTTAGAACTTTCATATGAATGTATACAATGCCATTCTAGCCAGTTACTGTTTTGTCGTTAATGTGCTCTTGATAAGGTCTTCGATCGGAACATCGATTTCATATGCCGTTATGTGTGTATCCAATGATAGCAAAACTACATAACTTTGTTTCCTAGTTTTTCGTAATGGTGAAAGATCTTGCTAGATATTAGATATTCATTGGGCAACAGCATACTTATAAATGATGTTGCTTATATCAAGTCCGGTATTTTTAAAGTTCACAAAAATTATGTTCCCATTTTCTTATGCAAGGTCACCCCATAAGGGATTGATGGTTTAAACATATTCCCTTCCAGATTGGTTTAATCTCTCTGAATAGGACGTCTCTTCTCAAAGTATTATGCGCTACTGAGAGAAAATGTCTTCTGTATATGGAAAAAAAGGTTATGATCAACACAAATCTGTGTTCATCTGTCTGTCTATCTATCTATCTGTCTAATATCTGGAAGTCACAGTCAATCAGCAAACGCTGTAAAATGCTCTTTTTTAATTCCTGCGTTATTCCGGTGCTATCATATGGATGTGAGAGGTGGAAAAGCTCTTTATCTTCAGAAAAGAAATTATTGAGTTTCGAGAACAAATGTCGTCATAGGATAACTAACACCCATTGGAGTGAATTCCAATCGAATGATAAAATCAGAGAAGAGACACATCAAAATGTCATCATAGATGTTATCAGAAAACGCCGTTGGTCCTACATCGGGCATGTCCTACGCGCAGACACCAACAGAATACACCACCAATCTCTTGAATGAATACCTACAGGCAAAAGAGCAAGGGGTAGACCAAAATAAACATTCAGAAGAACAATACTTAGAGAAAGTAAAACAACCAATATTCATACTATTCAAGAACTGCACAGAATAGCTTTGAACAGACAGAATTGGAGTGATCTGCCCTTGCGCTAACTTCAGGCGAAAGGAAAATGAATGAATGAATGAATGAATCTGTCTGTCTGTCTGTCTGTCTATCTATATATCCATCCATCTATCTATATATCTATCTCTCTGTATGTCTGCCTGCCTTCTTGTATGCTTATCTTTCTGTCTGTCATTTTGTCTCTCTGTCTGTCCGTCTAACTGTATGTCAGTTTTCCCTGTCTGTCCTGTATGTCATGTTCTCTCTGTCCTGTTCTGCATGTCCAGTCCTGTCTATCCAGTCTGTCCAATCTATCGAATCGAATATATCTAATCTATTGCTTACATTTGTTCTACTTACGCTGTGAGGCGTCTGAGGATTGAATGACGATCGGTTTCCGGGCTACTGCACGTTTGGTCCATTGACATTTAGTAATACTTGAATACATCGTCTTCGTTGTTTTCCTCTGTATCTTGATGTTTCAATTTTCATGTAATAAGTTCTTACATGAGCTTATTACAAGGTCTGGAGCAAGCTCAATTTATATTCGCGTTAATGTTGACGAGACTTGTACATCACGATTTGTGTATTTATGTATTATTGTGTAGGCTGAATAAAATATAGACATGTTGACCGTAGTCGCGCGCTGAGCACAAAAGTGTTATTTATCCGGACTAAGGAATTTATGATGTACATAAACATCTCAAACATTCTGGAACAACATGGCGAATATCTTGATGTGAGTAAAGATACGACAATATAAGACAAATCCCTTAATTGGAAAACAACTTTCTAAAATGCGCATTTGACTTTTACCCAACATTTTAATGTTCTATATCATTCATTTATTTATTATAGAATATAAATTAAACCCTTAAGATGTGACATACTTTCAGTGTAGTCTATACGAGTATACAAAATTTCAATATAATATCTATACGAGTATACACAATGTCAATGTAATATCTATACGAGTATATAAACATTCAATATATCATATACGAGTTTACAAACTTTCAATATAGTCTATACAAGTATACATACTTTCAATGTAGTCTATACAAGTATACATACTTTCAATGTAGTCTATACAAGTATACATACTTTCAATGTAGTCTATACTAGAAACGAGAAAGTGAACATGAACTACAAAGACTAATAGATCAAATCAATAAATCGAGTAATGAATATGAGCTGGATATAGATATCCACAAAACAAAAACCATGATAATCATAGACGACATAGAAGAACAGTAGAGAAACGTAAACATACAGGGAGAGAAACTACGACAAGTAAAACAGTAACAATATCATGGACACATACTCATAAATGATAGTAGAAGTGAAACAGAAATTAAAAGGAGAATAGGAATGGCTAAAAGTACCTATAATGACATCAGGAAATTATTAATATCTAAACAAATTAAAAACAAGTTAAAAATGAGAATTATAAAATGCTACATCTATTCCATATCAATGTATGGCCCAGAAACATGGGCACTAAATAAACAATTAGAAGACAAAATTGATGCCTTTGAGATGTGGGTATATAGAAGAATAGGGAGAACTCCATGGAAAGAGAAGAAAACAAATAAAGAGGTGCTAAAGACACGTAATATGAAGAAAGAATTACTAAGAGAAATAAAGATCAGGCAAATAAAATACGTTGGCCACATTAAAAGACATGACACCTTATTGAAGACCTTACTTGAGGGTAAAGTCAAAGGGAAGCGAGCAAGAGGTAGGCAGAGATACAAGTGAGTAACATTACACGATGGACAAGTTACAGTCTAGCAGAGTGCACCACTAAGACAAGAGAAATGAGATGTTGGAGATAGCTTGCAGCCAACCTTCGTTGCGGAGACGGCACTTAATGATGATGATGACAAACATTTTAAAATCAACCACAACCTGTAGTTAACAGGTGCATTGTTGTTCAGTTATTTCATGAATTAGTTTTCCATGTGAATGTTGTCTCTTGTTGAGTTTATGTTTATGTTGACCGGTAGTCTGGGCATACATCAATCCAAAACAAATAAGCATCACGGAACACAACGCGAACATTTACATCTTATGAAATGAAAAAAAACCAAAGCAACCACTATGCGATCATTGGAAAGTAACAGGATTAGAACACCATTGAGGAAATGAATTGAAGATAAACAAAGGACTGAAGGAGTAATTTGTATAAAGGACAGAGGAACCAAGTAAGGGACTGAGAAATTGAGGAAGGCGAGATCAATTGAAGGGGGAAGTATCCAAGAATATATTGGCCACCAGAGTAAGGACAGAGTTATATTCTCTCTTACTCCTCCCAAGAAGTAAATGACAAGAGAGAAAGAGAGAGAGAGAGAGAGAGAGAGAGCGATAATAGAGGTTTTGTATAATCTCTCTCTGATGAGTTGTATGTTACATATAACTCGTCTCATAACGTATAAATATAACTTAAACGTCCAATAAACACCTTTAAAACGTCCTTATCTCTCCCTGATAACTATATTTTAACTTTTGCTAAAAATATATCTCGACCCTAACAGTATAGACTGTGTCTTTTCAAAACTGTTAATACGTGTCTTAAAACATCAATATCGAATACCCATAAACATCTAATTATTAAATATTGAATACCAATAATAGACTTAACTATATTAATGTTGAATACAAACAATGTATCAACTCGAGAATGGACAGCACATAAGGTAACCAAAGCCAGGGGGCAAAGAACATGGCCAGTATCTTATTTTACAGACATTGCGTACTAGGCAATGGGGGAAGGATGACAACCGTTTATCAGTGAAAAAATAATGATTGTCACTGCATTTATTGTTTCAATGTTTACTTTTCCATGTGGTCACAGACATGGAAGAGTGTTTTACTTTTGTTTTCAAACGATCCCCATGGATGAAGACAATATTTTGTTCTTGTAGAATTATATGTGGTGGGATGCAGCGATGCTAGATGTGTCATCACTACGGATGGAACAACAACCCCGATATAAGGATGATGGATTTCTGCAGAAGTATATGCTGCTCACCTAGAAGCAAACGATTATAATGGTATACTTGGGCACTGGAATGTCCTCTACTTTCGGATAGTAAATATCCAACGATAAACCCCTATTACACAACGACTCATTTCAGACAATCAACCATATACCAAATCGTGGGAATAATGTCGCTGCAACTGAGGACGACATATGCTTCTATCAGACAGGTTGCGGACTGTCTTGTACTTCATTCTCACAGATACAGAGAATATTGTGTCATCTACATCTGACCTCTTCTTCGCGCCTCCTATATAATAAGGATGCTACGGTTTCTATTTGATTCTTATCACTGGGAACAATTTATGACAGGTTGATATTCTTCAAGACTGATGAAGATCAGAGTAGATAGAAGGTTCTCCACATCCCAAGCATACCAGTTATTGTAATCAATAGAGGGGTTCTCATAGTTATCATCCATGAAGTGTCATTTATGAACTGTTATCTCACTGGAAACTCTAACACTATTCTATTCATTATGACAATAATTACAACAAAGTTAAAGTCAATCTTTTCTATTAAAATTCTTCAAAATTCCACTTTTCTGCATGAACATGATCATGTCCAATTAAAAAAATACAAATTTCTTAGTTGTTGTCATCATCAATATAAATAATTTAATTATATCTTGTCCTAACTACAATTTTTAAATAATTTCCGAACCCCTCTTCCTTCATATCAAAAGGAGGGTTGTATATTTGTGTAACTATCACAGTCTACTAAATGAGAGTCTATAAGGAATTGGCATGTATTCACACAATACTTCTAAATACTTTCACTAACTAGAATTTCATAACTGTATAGATGACATGTTGCGAAGCCTTCATATAACAACTCCAATATCGTAATATGTCATCTACTTAACTTTTCTATTGCATGAGTTGTTCGTCTAGTGGGCCATTCATAAACCTACAGACACAACCGCATGCGTGGATCGTAATAGTACTAAAGAGAAATGGTCATTAATTAAACTCTAATTAACATAATACATATCTTTTGAGTTGATCCTCCTGTTGTCGTTCCATCATGTAATGTTGGCTGTTTTCATTGCCATCTGGTCGTGTATATATCACGCTAAGAGTCTGCAGACGTCAGGTCGTCTAAAAATAGGTAAGCTGTATAGGATAAGTCAGAATTCAGATCTCCATCAGATTGTTGGTTCCTTGAAATTGTCAGAGATTGTGTACTCGTCGCCAGTTTAAAATAATTACTCCAGTTATCAAATTCAACTGACCTCAAGGTTTGATATTGTGACAGTTCGTCTCTCTCTCTCCTCTCTCTCTCCCCTCTCTCTCTCTCAGAACTGAATAAATATAAAAAGTATGGGCATAGAGAGGCGTACCAGTCCGTATACATTTGTGATCAGTCGTGTCGAATCAGATTCCCTCGGGAAGTATGTTAGTTAACCAACCCAATTTTTAGAAAAATAGGTTCCTTCGGCTGATCTTAGGTTAAGCATGGATCTAACATCAGATAATTCGTTGTCCTATTGTTGTTCGAATCCATGACCGAAAATTGTATTCCTCTTTTTTGCTCTGGTAAAAAAAATATGTTCTGCTTTTAACAAATCTTTTCTGTAGTTAACTTTACACTAGGTATTGTCAATGAGGTTCGAACTGCCTATACGATACAGTTGTGAACGAACCGTTTTGAATGTTCTGTATTAACGACCCGCGCGAGTTGGGTAAAATATCTTACTGATTTCCAATTTGACTGAGGTTGAGATAATTACAACTTGTTGATTTTACCGTCTCAAGTTGCCATCTTTAGATGTCACCAACCAAACACTTAAATGTTTCAATGGTGCAGATTTGACTATTCTATCTGGTTCCGAACTGTTTTGGAAAACTTCAAAATGGACTGAGCTGCGCCTGTACACGATTAAGATGCCTGTATCTTGTTCTATTTATATTGTATCCCCAGGTTCTGTGCCGTCCATAAGTTCCAGGAGTTAAATTCTCGTCAAGTTCAACACTTCCCGTTACAACGATTACACTGAAAATATATATTATCTGAGTTCTATCCTTCCTACGGTAAATTTGGTTATTATGCATTTCAGTCAGCAATTCCTAGGCTAACTATACAAAGTGATGGTGATTCCGAGACTTTGTCTGCTTCTCTGCTCCTAAGGTGTGTTGGAAATGTGGTCTTGATATTTTATACTTTGAGACGTTTGAATCCTGCGAAATCTGAATTGACAATCCTTTATTCTATCCAACCTAGGCCGACAAATGAAGGAACATATAATACGCTTTCCTTACCAGCTTATACATATCTTTGTTTTCAATATTCTCGAACTCACACCTGCTTTCATTTTAGTTACATTCTTCTGTGGTCTTCAACTTACACTACGTGACAATACTCACTTCTGCTAGTATTCCCTAACGAAATATTTAGTGTCCTAATTTTGAGAAGTTCTAAAAAAAGGACGTATATGAATGTTCTCTTGTCTTTTTAATTATTTGCATCATACACACGCAATTCGCCTTATAAACATATAGACTATAATCATAAATGCAAATTTAAATGTCTTGTAAGCGCGAAACGATTACACTTAGTTGTCTAATTTATGAAAATCCAATTTTGTAATCTTCCAGAAAATAGCGTGAAACGTTTTTCTATATTTCGTGCTCATGTGATAGTAAATAAAAATATTAGCAGTCGAGTTTATTGATTCTAAGATAAATCCAAGACTACAAGCCACTATACTTGTGTTGATATAATTACCACCGATGTTCAGCTCTGGTAGAAACGCTAGAAGTAACATAAGTATCATCTCTGGAACAAAGCAAGATATGAAAAGTGCTGAAATCATTGTAACCATCTTGGCAACTTTCCGATTACGACTGGAAACATCACCTGATTTCATTGATAATTTTCTCCACTCTGATTTCTTCGACAAACTGATGGTAAGTATTATCGTACAGATAATGATGACCACACAGGCAGAGAATGGAATGACAAAGTTGTTGACGATATAAGAAACCCGTTCTACATTGTCTTTATCACCAGTAGAAACCATTCCAAGAAGAGTTACGTTAATTTCAGGATAAAATATCATGTCCAATCTATTTACGACGTAAACCGGAGCCGCAGAAAATATGAGAATTATGTAGACAGACACGATGATAATGCAGACTCGTCTTGGTGTGATGAATTCCTTAATCTGAGAATATACATGTAATAAAGATATGGACAGATTATAATGAAATCATACAGGGTATGTTCAGGTTGCAGTCTAGAGAGAAAAAAAAGAGTAAATTATGAACTGAATGTACTTATTTGTGTATACTAAATATTTCAAAGACATTCTTAGTGTTGTCAACGAAAGCTACAGCGAATTATTTTGAGAAAAAAAAATACGTTCTACGATATGCAATTATACATTGGAAAGCTCTTTAAGAATTAATAGCCATTAGAAGGCAATGCCCTTTTATATGTTACATTGGGTCACCGGAAAAAAAAAAAAACTTATCAAACGTGGATCACTGTAATAAAAAGTTATATCTAAAGGTATTCAATTTGTATATATATATACTGTTATATGTAAAGAGAATATTCCGTATATGTTATATAAGTTATTATATCCTCTTTGTGCCGAGATCATATTTATCAAAGTAATAAATATACATAATTATAAATACATAATGATCATAAATAAATACTATTTACTTTGTTATAATTTGTATACATGCTTACCTTGGTCGAGACTATGACAAGATTGTAGAAACAACACTTCATGCATGAAACATATTTGGTCAATAGCTTTACTCCAAACGGTGGAAACAACTACACAAATACACTCGATCTGTAAAAGTTTTTTAAACTCAGGCTGTAAAAGGAAAGTCTGTAATCAGTCGATAACGTAGCCCCTATCTTAAAATGTCTCGCTGAAAAACATTTCTTGTAGCGAATTATATGCCGTTTTCTTTGTTGGTTAAGATATAACAATTGTATATAACAATATGTAATGATTATGATTATAACAATTAGAACCATTCAAGATATTACACCATCTGTTCAAGATCGCATCCTCGCTTCTCTGATGGCTAGTTTGTGATTATCAGTGTTGCGTAGATGTTGAAGTAGAAATTTTAGTTGAAAAGTAATAGTCACACAGTACAACAACGAAAGGTCACTGCATATTAACTGGAGAAGTGTAAGAGGCCATACAGCACTTGAAAAACAATAAATCTCCTGGAACAGATAAAATATTACAAAGAAATAATTAGAAGTGCAAGAGGAGTATGGTGTAGAAATAATCACCAACTTGTTAAAGGACAACTACAACAGTGGCAATATTTCATCTGATTTATTGCAATCAATATGCATAGCCTCACCGAAGACACCTAATGCAGTAGAATGTAAAGACCACAGAACAATCAGCCTTTTGGGCCAGATAACCAAGATCATACTTCGTAAAATCATGAGAAGAATAAAAGGATAAATAAAACCAGAACCAAAAATTGCAGAAGAACAATGTACATTTGTTGAAGGAAAAGGCACAAGAAATAGCATACATATAAAATATGAACATGGATGGTGATGGCAATATAAGCATAAAATGATATGAAAACTCTTAAAGTTTAGATCGGAAAGAAATCCAAGTCCGTTACGGATCCAGCGGTCCATGGGCTCATGCCCTTTGACCCAATGCCATTGTGTGATATATGCATGTGTTTGTGAGCTGTTGTTTAGTTCCATATTATCTGGTCCTGGAGGGAAGAATCTAAGTCAAAGTAATAGAAGACACCAAACAGCAATATTTTTCTACGACAATAAGAAGAAAAAGATGTACTTATATCAGACATGGACATAAGAACAAGTGGAAGACCAAGAAATACTCTTCAGAACAAAAATTAAAGATGGTTTGTTTGTTTGTTGTGCATTCGCTCCATTGTAACCATCACGGATATCCGTGCGATTTTCGCCGGGAGCGTGATTACTTTGTGCCACCGTTATGCGCCTTGTAGGCCTAGCAAATCCGATTTCTGCATGCCTTGACAATTCGGGTGGGCTACCCTTAGCCTGTGACAGCATCTATATCTGTCTCCAGGTACGCGTAGTGGCGCCTTTCGCCCAGACGATTTTTGCTCTCGTCTGACTCGCACGAGGTGTTCCACTGTCTATGAACTTGCCTCGTGTAATTGGACGTGCTGTGCCTGTGCCCATTGGGTACTGAACCGTTTCTCATCCGTGAGCCTAGTTCCTTTAGGGGAAGAACTCAACAGAGGAGTTGGACCCTGGCTCTTTCGCCCTCTTAGCCGAGGTGTCATTCACCGACATCGTGTACCCCTTGTCCAAGTTCGAGTCTCACACCACGCGTTTGAGAGCAATGCGTTCTAGAGCTGAGCGTCCTTGTCCCAATAGCGCCTGAGCCCATCAGGTACTGAACCCTTTCTCTCTTCAAGTGTATTTCCGGTGTTGGAAAACCTGACAGTAGAGTTGGGCCAGATCTAAATCGTTGTCCCTTTTGTGCCTGAGCCAAACGGGTATGGAACCCTTTCTCTCTGCAAGTGTACTTCCCTGCCGGTATAGGAAACCTTGACAGTAGAGTTGGGCCCGGACTACAATCGTTGTCCCTTTCTTGCTTAAGCCCGTCGGGATCAGAACCCTTTCTCTTCGCGAGCATATTTCCTGTTTAGGAAGGCTCGACATTAGAGTTGGATTAGGTCTTCTTGCTTTACCAAACACCAATGAATGGGTCTGGGTCTCTGCCTGTAAGGAATTCAGGTAACTAGAAACTCATCTCGAGCTGACGGAGCTTGTAGTTCCCCTTTCCTAGGGACATTTCACTTTCTATTTGCAGTTCGCGCTGCCCTCTAGCGCTGTACTGCCCTTTCATTGTTTCATTGTACTTGGTATGAAATCTATTTGTCTCTCGCCATGCATCTACCTTTACGGGCATTTTACATTGGCGGCCCCTCCAATGTTCGGACTGGACTGACTAGCTTCACTGTATGTCGACAATGTCGCTGTATGTGGTGAATCGGGTGGTGTCGGAGATATTGTATGTCTCTTGTGCAGTCAAATCTCTTTCCATCTGCTACCTCCACATTCTAGGACACAATCCCCAAATGATTTGGCCAGAATCAGCTCGAGATGCTGTATTTCTGTTTCCAGGGTGCACCGCGTGGAGGTACATTTGGGATCTTGGTTATCTGCTAACCCAGGGTCCGCCTAGAGCAATGCGTTCCCTTTGCACCCCTTAAAGATGGTAAAACTGTAAGTCTGAACAACATACACGAATTATACACAGTAGCATCACATCGCTCAAACTGGAGATCTCTGGTTTCTGTCCCACGCAACGTTTACGGCGCTGAATGTACTTATATATATATATATATATATATACACATTCACTCCTTAGGTGCCGTGCCGGTTGGCGTAGGCGATCATGGATCTCTAAAGCTCTCTATCGTCAGTATTATAATGTATCATGAATAAAGATCGTTGTTGTGTCTGTGCCGTGCCAAGTTGTTAAGCTGTCTAAAATTTTCTTACTATGTCGCCTTCTGTTTCTTGTTTCCTTCAATCTTGCCTGTTGTGACCATGTTCTCCAAATCTCCTTGTTGCATCATTATCATCAGGTGCCATGTCAGGTGGCGTAGGCGGCCATGGCTCTCCACATCTCTCTGTCCACAGTGTTATGTATCAAAGACGTTGTTGTTTCCTTGCCGTGCCAGGTTGTCAAACTGTCTAATATTTTCTCACGTTGTCGCCCTCTGTCTCTGGTGCCTTCAATCTTGCCTGTTGTGATTATGTTCTCTAGACCTGCCTGTCTCATGAAGTGGCCAAAAAAAGAAGATTGCCTTTTTCTTAAATTGTTGATTAAGGTCCGTTTCGCATTTAACTCATTAAACACCTCTACATTAGTTTTCCTGGCAGTCCATAGTATTATTAGCATTCTTTTGTAGAACCACATCTCTATTGCCTCTAATTTATCACTTTTCTGTTTCTTTATTGTCCAAGACTTGCATGCATACTTTAGTATATGAGTTATGAGTTAGTATATGAGTTCGGCACTGCCGAACTATGTTCCTCACTTCTATTGACAAGGTCATATTACACAATCAACTTGTAAAAAAAAACTTACAATATCAACTATTTAAATCATTATTTTTTCACTGTATAAAGAGAAAACTTCTGGTGAATGTACACACTCCTATCTAACTCCTTGGTTTATTTGTCTAAAAGGGCCAAATCGATTTCCCTATTGATGCTGTTTGTTGCTATAGTGCGTTCATAAATAGTTATCCACTGATATTGTCTATTTTCTCCATAACTACTGAATGTATAGAGTTCATATTTTGCTTAAGTGCATTATTTCCTAACCACATTACATAATCATGATTAATTATTATCTACATTGAATGGATTTATCGCAGCAGTCGCTACGAATGCCGTTTTTAAGGTTGCAATATTTTTCTTTTGATAGTTGTAATAATAAACAGGTTTACATTGAAAAGTACTATTTTATTTATTTGTCAATGAAGAGAATTGCGTATTATTTGTTTATTGTTGTATTTTGCATTCTTCCTATTCATTGGCTGTTATGCAAAGTGTGAATGTACTATCAACTTATATGCAAGATTATATAAGAAGACATCATCATTGATTACATTATATTATGATGAAAGTGATCATCTTCATGCATCGAATATCACGTTCTTAGAACGCCAATTAATATTTACATGTGTAACACGTTAAGTAAGCATTTTGTTTAGAGATGTCGTAGTTCATTATATTAAAATAATAGCAGAATGTCATTTTCCTCAAAGGTGTATCTCATATTCGACGTGATTTATTGTGATGTATTCAACATATTATGGTTTTGTAAATAATTACATAAAGCAGCATTTACAACTTTATTACAAACACGTATTGAAAAGTTAAATTCATTGCACTAAAATGTATAACTATGAGATTGTACAAATATTTTGTAACAAAAGCCGCGACGCAGAACTCAATTTCAGAGTATTTCACACGTTCAAGGTGAAAAGAAAGAAACAAGAGGACGAAACAATGTTGTAGATAATTTTGTTGAAGAAAATAATTAGGAGAACAATTCGTAGACTTTTGGATTGCAAAGAAGCTTAGACATTAACGACATTGAAAATTTATGCAGAAAAGAACAACGACATTCACATTTCTAAAACTAAAATACATACCGGGTACATGTAGCAGAAGCGTCTTGTGAGAAAACCACATTTAGTAACCATGAGAAGTAAATATGTGAGACCAATCAGGGAGATGCGTCAAAAAAATTATGATATTGTAAAAAAATTGAAGTAACCCATAACAATTATTAATGCCGTAGGGGTGTGAGATGTTAGCGATCTCACATTTCAGAGGCTCTGCAAATGAGGGCGGTAAAAATCTCCTCTCCCTCGCAGTCTTTATTTCCCGGATTAATCCGGTACCCATTTAAGGCTGGGTCGACCTGGAAGCCGTTGCGATCTAAAAAACATTTCTGAGGAGTGAACCCAGGACCACTTATATGCAAAGCCAGTGCACTAACCACTGCGCTACGTGGCTCCCTGTGATATTGTATATACGGATGAAACGTGGATTAACGCCCATAACACTAATAAAAGAGAGTGACCATATCTAGAAGGAACTATTAAAAGATATGCACCGAACAGTAAAGGTCAAAGATTAATAATTGCAAATGCATGTCGCAGACAAAATGTTCTTTTGAAGAATGGTGAACTCATTGTCATTTCTAAATTTATCCATAATCGAGACTACCATGATGGGATGAATGGTAATATATTTAGAGATTGGATAGAAAAGACTGTACTTCCATCATTAGATAGACCATCCTGTCTGGTTATGGACAAGCTTCCTACCATAATGCTATTGCATGTGACGATAATGTCCTTACAACCTCATCTACTAAGGAAGATATTAACATAGGTCTTAAAAAAGAACATACTTCATTTACTGGCATGCACTTGAAAACGGAGTTACTGTTAATGGTAAATAATGTACACAGAGCGAAGACTTTCCACAATTCTACAATTATATACAAGTTTAACTGTTAAATATATATATCGCTACATAAAATCTCAATGCAAAGAAAGAAAAATATTATATTTGGAATACTGTACTTTATTTTACCCATGCTATGACATATTAACGATACGCCTATACCAGCAATTACTGTAAAATTTCTTTTCCACATACAATAAAATCAGTACTACCTTAAAAACGGTATTCGTAGCGACTTCTGCGATAAATCCGTTCAATGTAGATAATAAGTAATCATAATTATGTAACGTGGTTAAGAAATAATGTATTCATGCAAATTATGAAGCCTGTACGTTCTGTAATTACGGAGAAAATAGACAATATCGATGGACAACTATTTATGAACGCACTATAATACATATTCTTGATGATTCTTGAATCTTTACTGTCGATGTTCAAATTCTCTAGCATGTGGATAACTCCACTATATTTAACTTTATCAAATGTTTTTGTGTAGTATATAAAATATAAGGTACATGTCTGTTTTTCCTCTATATAGCTCTCTATTATTGTTCTCAATATATATATATATATATTGACCATTGTTGGTACCATTGCCTTCTAAGAAGCCACATGGTTCTGGACGTCTTTCTGTTTTTATTTTGTTATTCACTCTGATCATGATGATTCTGAAAGTAAGTTTTGTGAATTGACTCATGAGGATGATTGTACGGTGTTCTCCACATTTGGTCGTCCCTGGTTTCTTTGGTAAGACTATGAATATGGGTCTCATTATGTCATCCACTTGTATGTTTGTATTAAGCAATATTGTATGGTCGCCGGGCATTGTCATATTTCATGTGGCTTAAGGTGTCCTTACTTTTGTTGCGAGTATTGATAGACCCAATCATTATCTTGTATTTTATCTCGGGTCTACTGACATCTCATAAAGTATCTTGTTATTCTGACCATCTATGTACTATATAATTTTTCAAATAATACCTGCGACACATCTATCCTTGGAACGACATCTTAATCTTCCACCCCTTCGCTTAAAGGTAAGTGTGAATGCGATCAACAATCATTCACCTTGATAAAAGACATTAGACCTGTCATGTCTGTAATTTAGACAACATATGTTTGCGTTCTTTTCTCTGTTAACACATTATTTGCTTATGTAGTAATGTTGTGTCCTATTTGTAATGTGATTCTTTTCCCGTGCATTTCTTGTTCAGCCAGCTTTCTGTTGCAACTTTGCATGTTTCTATTATCTAATTATGTACTTCCTGATATTTCTCTATCTTGTATTTATTTTGTCCTCTGGTGCTCATCATTTCTAACATTTCATCTGTCATCCAATTTTATTTTGATGAATGTTTTACTTTTGGCATTATCGCTTAGATGTTTGGTTTATGGAATATTTCTTTCATGTTACATTGATCTTCAGTTCTCTGAAACTTTGCAAATGCAGTGTATCTATTCCGCACAATTATATTGTATCTTTCCTTAATGTCAGCAACTGATTTCAATAATGCTAAATCTAATGTCATATTTCTTGGTGATCTCTTGAATTTCTTTAATTTTATACAAAATTGTTCCACCAGTAGTTTATTAACACTGTTACAGTCAGCACATTGCCTTGTTTTAATAGATCTAATGCTGTTTCTATGTCTTTTAGTTAGAGATTAAAATGTAATCAATTTGTTTCCGTGTATTATCTCCTGGGCTAATCCATGAACACTGCCTTCTTGTGTGTTGTTTAAACCATGTATTGCCTATTTTTGAAATATGTGATTGTGCCCATTCTATCAATAAATCACCTCTTCAGTTCTTAACACCTACCCCAAATATTGAGCTCATATCCTTTATCTCTGTATCAACTAGCTCTGTGCTAATGTTCCCTATTACTATACTTGCTTCGTGATTTTTACGCTGTTTCTTTTTGCATTTTCTAGTTCCCCATAGAAATGTTTGACGTTTTCCTCTGAAATGCTTGATGTTGGTGCATATACACACATATATATATATATATATATATATATATATATATATATATATATATATATATATATATATATATATATATATATATATTATATATATATATATATATAAATATATATGTATATATATATATTATATAAATGACTAGAATTGTCGTCATCAATTTTTCGAAACCCAGCCCCCGTTCCCCTTGTTAACTACTGATCCCTACCTTTAGCGAGCATCACCATTGCTTTATTTCTAAACGTGATTGCATCTTTAAAATATTTTCAAATTCGTTATAAAGGTAATACTTATTGTAAGGACAGTTTCTGCGTATTTATTTCTGATTGTTGTTGTTTCTTGATAAAGATATTGAACAGTGACGTGGAAAAAGTCATTGTTCATTTTATTTTTATTTCTCATTGGCATTAGATTTCTATTTGTTAGTTTTTATATTATTAATCAAGTGACAATTACTATTTCAACACCCCCAAGTGACAGACACAACTGTGATCTGCTTTGCAAGTTCATGAAACAACGACTAAGGACATTTTTTCAGTGGAGTTGGATATCCATTCTCATAAGTAAAATTTACTCAAATACTACCGATATGCTGAAAGTGGATGAATCAGAATGTAAAATACATACATTACGACACATTGTAAAGAATGTCACACCGTATTTTCTTCACGAAACTACAAACTGATATATCTGCTAGTATTAGAACAAGTACAAAGTAAATAATGTGCAACATTTTAACAGAACTCTATATTGGTATTTATGTTATAACTGCTAAGTTTATATTTTCTATTGATGTAAGTAATTTGATGAAAAGATAACCTTTAAAGGAGTTACTATACACAGGCATCTTTCCAGGGTAATTAAAGGCGGTGATCCAGCTACTTAATTTGGTGAAAGTTATGTGTGGGTGTCCAGCTACCAGAGCCAATATTGCCATCGGATCAAAGGGCAAATTTGTTGTCAAAAACATCAGAGTGAACGTTATACTTGTGCAGATGAGAGTAATAAGGGAACACAAATCAGAGATTGTCAAACCTGAAGTGAAGAACGTAACAAAAACAATAAGTTAAGTGTTGGGTATTAGCAAGTATAAGAATGGAGAGCAAATATTAACACAGATCGTGTCGACATAAAAACACGGTATCAGATCACTACAGTTAGATTCTCTCTACCTCAGGAACAGATCTCACTTCACCAGATTGAGATGGTCTGGACTTGAGAGTCAAGTTTCATTTCTTCTTTGATGTCCTCTTTATTTCTGGTATTATTTCTTTTGTATGTTTGATGAATCGTGTCTTTTTAGCATTTACCCATTGTTCATTTTATACTGTTTATATTTTCTTAAGCGGTGTATACATCGCGGTGTTTTATGAAGAGATGCAGACGATCGGTTATTATGGTGAACTACTTCTTCTTCTCCGTCTTCTTCTTTCTGTCCTCATGTACCTTCGGGTGTTGAGGGGAGAGTGATTATACCGGTCTTTTGCCCTTTTATTTGCCTCTTCTGCTGTTATACTTCCGAGTGTCTCTAATACACTATCTATCCACCTTTACGAGGGCGTCCAATAGGTCGCCCTGTTTTCGTACCGTTTGTTAAATGTTTTTTTTTTTAAATAATACTTTGCTCTTTCTGTCTGGTTATGTGGCCGTACCATTTGAACTTGTTGTTTCTGGATGTATTTATAATGTTGATTGATCCCTAATTGTTATCCTTGTTGCTTCATTCCTGATTTTGTCTCTCAAGATAACTCCAATCATACGTCTCACACATTTCATTTCACTGGTGTTAATCATTATGAATTGTTTCTAGAATCTAATGTCCAAGTTTTGACATTGATAACACAACGTTGGTACAAAAATGGTGTTGAAAAGGGCTTTCTTTGTTTCTAGTGTAATATCTTTGTTTCTAAGTAAAAGGTGTTAATTGACCAATGACATGGTGAACTACTAGGATGCGTAAATGTCAGATGTATGATCAGTGCGGAGTGGGTAATACATCTGATAGAAGGAAATTAGAACTATACTGAACCAGAAATAAATGTAGCTCCCTTGACAAGACGTGTCGAACCTGGATGCTACAGGCTGTGGCAATGAATTGCCTCTATTGGAGGGTGAAGCATGTATCATTCGCAAACACAACATTGTCTTCAGACAACTAATATTATTACCAGAAATGGTTGTGGGCGGTTGAAAGCAAAATGCTTCCTACTAAAGAAAATACTTTCTCATCATCACTATCATAATCATCATTATAATCATAATCATAGTAATTATCATCATAATCATAGTAATTATCATCATCATATTAAGATATTAATACAACAAAGCTAAACCAAATATCTAGGTAAGTATGCCGTGTGTTATCGGCAAAATCTTAATGGTTTTTATTAGTAACGTAAATAGCATACAATATTGGATATTTACACATTGCTCACCGAGTAAACTAATGTTGATTGGTCCTTGAAACTTGTTTCACAAAGCATCACGGTGTTTCATGAATGTTAGTGATAATGTCCAAAAATTTCAAATTCGTTTGACATATTACAGTGTGGATAAAAATAATTAGAAATTTTGTTGTTTCATAACTAATGTCAAAATTGACAATATCACTGACGTGGGTTGGAAATATTTTCCATTCGCAACGTTTCTGTTTGAAAACAAGCTCTCGGTTAAAATCTTGTATATATGACAAAATTAACTTCTCTTAAACTCTAAGTCTAGCTGTGTAGTTGGATAATTTACCTTTATTTATTTATTTATGAACTAGGGTCCGTCAATGTATCAAATGACATCACCATATTACATATGTTTTGTAATTTCTCAAACTCCTACATGTTAGTCATTCAACAGAGACGTGATACCATATGCAACTATATTGACAAAGTAATACTTGTTTTTAATTGACAGAAGTAGAATGCACAAAAAAAATATTTAATGGTGTGGCAATGTACTTAATGGCTAGTTCGTCAAACCGTATAGCCATGATGCTTCAGGTTACAAACATCTTTTCAGTTATATTTAAAATAAATATCCGTCAAGCACAATTCGTGGTGATTGGTATGATAAATGTTATCAATTCCAGCCAATAACGAGCCATCATACACTCCTAACACTAAATAAGCAGTAAGAGAAGTTAACAAAATAAAGAAAGAAAGATTTTGAAAAACAATTTGTTTAAAAATATTGTGACCACACTTCAAAGAGTAATGTATAATGTGTTAAATTATCTGCCTCAGTAACTATTGAAGACATAAAATTATCATTGATCAACAGTCACTAAAAATATTTACATTAAATTCCTTATATTGGCCGAACTTATTAATACAACTAGGACTTGTAAACCTGCTAAAATCTTCCAATGTTTTAATATTTACTATTCTTCTTTCTACAGGCGATAAAGATGCTTAAAATAAAATTTGAGTCCATACACATTTTATATGTTATATTTTGTTGCAATGTATCATCTGGATAATGACTTCAGAAAATAATAATGCACTATTAATGTTCAAAACGTTATTCTATAATTCCAACTATATTACAACCCTTACACTAGCAATTTATGAATATACATAGAACGTATCCTGAATTATACGTCCGTGTCAGTTACTAATATATATGTGTGCGTTTTCCTGCTGTTTAAACATCTTATGAGAAAATTCAATACTAATATGTCATGAGATTAGTCAGAGAATCGTCGCTTAAGTTTTCTGTACCTACTATATTATAGAACAGGTATAAAATTTTCATTATAATTAAACAATACATTTGCATTCTAATTATAGGCATGAGAAAAATAACAATGAAGATATATATATATATATATATATATATATATATATATATATATATATATATATATATATATAATATATATATATATATAATGACTATACACGTTCCGCAAAAGACATTGTTCTACATCTCCCGACGAGCTGCTGCTGCGTGATAGACAGTAGTGTAAACATTATATATACGGCTGAGAGAGGAGATCCCTGTGGAAGGACCTGGGCGTAATGTTATGAGTTTAGATGTCCAACAACTGCACCTCAGAGCCACCTTCCTCTCTAGCAGTACCGCTGATATCCATCTGCGACAAAAGGATCAACATTAAAGATCAAGAGCCTGTTGAAGAGGTATTCGAACGGAACTCTATTATGTGCGTCCTCCAATTCAATCACGACAGCACACGTTTTCAGATCTGCATGTAAGCCCTCGAAGACATCGTAGGCGAAAACACGGCATTGCGCCATTTTTCTTCCTGACGTCTGTATCCTCCGAGCGTGCCCGGAAAGATGCGACTCCCTTCCAGTTCTCGAGCGAGGTGCTGTGCTACAATCTTCTCAGTCAGTTTGCCTATGGTGTTCTGCATCGTTATGATTGGTAGCCGTTGATCTGGACGTGGTTTTTATTGGGCTTCTTAGTGACAATAGTTATCTGTGCAGCCATTCTTCCTTGATGGTTCCGTTCTTGATGCTTCCGTTAAATTCCGCCAACCAGGTCTGATATATCCTTCTCCTTAAAGATGGCGAAGTCTTCGCATAGTATACCGTCAGGGCCTGGGGCAGTGTTCCCGCGACCATTTAAAAGTGGTCTCAACGTTCTGAGCAGTAATGCGCATGCTCTCATTCCACTTAGCCTCCGTACATAGACCAGGCATCATAGTGATAATCCTCCGTCTAAAATATAGACTATTTTGGTCAGTCTGATGAGCATATCGCTGAAGGAAGGGCCATTCCCTTAACTTCGTCTGATTTCTTCCATGTCAGATCAGTGGATGAAAGTCAGGTATGCCGACTCTTTGAACATTTCCATTCATGCTCCTCTGAAAACGCCAGAACGTGTTAAGAGAATTGTCTGAGCTGATCTGCTTGCATAATTCAACCACCTTTCTTCTTTGGCCTGCAGGACACATATCTTTAAAGAGTAACATGGTGTCATCAACGGTCTGCTTAAATGCAGTTACGTTATTGGATGATACTCAGCCGAACTGGCGTGCCTTTCTGCCTCGCCTTGACGGCCTGCCGTTGTTCCTCCATGCTTTCTCTATGTCGTCATGCCACCATTGGTGGCTGGTTTCAACTCGCTGCGCCTTGGAATCTTGACCTGCAACTTGTTGCACCTAATTTAGCTTATCGAGTCATGGCCCGAGTTGTCGTACTGGAAGCCCTTGGAACGTTGCTACGCTTCCCAAGATTGTATTTATAGTGTATCTTTGTGGGGGAGTTTGGTATTAAATGAGGCACAATGAATACTCGATTTTTGCTTGTAGTAATAGGAGGGATTTTGAGCAGCAAGTCACATAAAGTATACACATGTATGCATTTTACATTTGGTTTGGGGAGAGTTGAACTGAGCACTTATGACTTTTCGTGGAGTGCAATGATGTAATTTATAACCTATAAACATCAATGTTTTACGATATTCCAGTGTAACATTTCTAGGGCATGATTTTACTCGGTAATGTTCAAATCCTCTCCTAAACTTAACTAATCGCTAAGCAGAAAAATGCAACTGTTTTTATGCCATTTTTGCCAGATTTTTAAGTGGATGTGTAAACTTGTTTGGTTTGGTAATGTAACCAGATACGACTCGCTCTCTATAATTATTTTACAAGAAACGATCGAGTGGTGAAGAATGAGTGGGGGGGGGGGGGGGCAGAGAAAATCCTGAATTGATATCATCATGGACTGTTCTGGGCGTGATTTACTACACTTCCCCGAATGACTGAGGACCAAGCTGTCTAGAGGACCTTTTGTGCTGATGTCTCCAAATAGTACCAACATAACCATGACGGATATTAATATAATTATTATTATTCCTATTATTATTACAATTGTGATTACTATTATTATTACTTTACGAAATATTCTGCACGGATCATTTTTAAAGACGCGTATTACAATGGAATCACCTTGTAGCTGGATAATTGTTATTCGGTTCTACGTGTAAGCACTGTAGATTTTCTTTTTCATAGTTCTCAATTCCTCCATAAGACATCGATTCAGGACGATATGCAATGCCATAAGTGGAAACATCTTACTTAGAGGTATGTATCACTGAGGAATTAAAATCTCATTTGTGTGTGAAACGCTTCAAAATATTTTACACAAATAGAAGACGACAGCCGTTAGCACTGCTCAAACGCTACATTTCGCGGCAAAACGCAGGTTTGATGTCCAGGGGATATGGAGCAGGGTCACCCTTACTTTAGTTTTAGAATCCCTGAACTTGTTAGGTTCAAAATGCTGTGAAGAACAGTCCAAGTAGATTTAACAACAGTCATTTTGAAGTTTCGTGAGTAAATGGATGAACTAGCATTTAAAAACCATGCCACAATTTGGACAAACAATGTACTTGTCAGGTTGACAACTCAGCATATGAGTTACGGGAGAGAAGTGCGTATTCCACGTTGGAAGACTTTTGAATCATAGTCAAATATAGAATTAAACAAGAGTTAATGATGGGGTCTTCGTTATCTCTAATATGTATGGTAGTGAGTCCTGATATAACCTAATTGGACTTTGTTATCCATTGGTTGAAACGGCAAGCCTCTCCAAAAAGGAGCCAATCGCAATAACTGCTAACAATATGAATACATAGAGCAATTTTAGAAACAAACGAAAAACTGTAGGAATGAGTTCGATTAAAGTACAATGAACATTGACATTCACAATCTAGAGGGGAATTTGGTTAACCAGGGAACTGTCCACGTCGGCGAATGGTTGTGCTGACATTTATGTGAATGGATGAACTTGTGTGATACACAACTGGTTAGCTAAGAGTTAGGTTTACGAATTGGATTAGCACCAAGATATGTATCATCAGCAAGTGTCGTGGGATATATTACGTATATAATTGTGTAGCTTCAAATACGGCATTTCACTTTGGATTTGTCAGAATGATATTTAATTGTTTACCACTATCATGTGCCTTGTGTAGGCCTATCTACCAGTCAATAATAACCGGGTAAAAATTATAAAGTCTAGTCATATGGAAGAAGTATGGATAACCGTGCATAGGTTATGAATCTGATTATATGGAACTCTTTAGTTAACGCATGGCAAATTCAACATAATCTTGGAAACGTTTATAGAATCTACGTTGAGTGAAAAATCACTCAATATCTTCTCTACTTGAGATACTCTAAGAAGGATATATTAATCATATTGGAAATCATCGCCTTAGAAATTAAGGGAAATCGTTTAAATTGCACTTCTATGTGGAGTAAGGGCATCTTTAGTGGAGAGAATCCCGCATGTGTGTTACAGAATACATTCAGTCGGTTAAGGCTACAGACCATCATCGTCGAAAACCTTTGTGTTGATGAAATTGGAGAGTATTATTTGAAGGTCAACTGATCAATTTATTGTAGATCTACAATTCTGCAGCGTTGGGAACCCTGAATGGAATTATCTCATGAGATCTACTGAGATGACAGAGGTTGCTTACTAAAGTCACGTGAGGCAATCAACTACGTAATCAATGAATCTTTGGATTAATTATTTATGTGACATTGTGGATAACAATTACATCAGATTGATTGACAGCGTGTTCGAGCTATGTGGACTATTAGAATATTTCACTTACGTGTCACGTGTTAACGTAATATCGTTGTCTGAGAAGACGTTGACATTCACAATATTGAAGCTCACTTTGGTGATAGACAATAAAAACATTGGGTGTTAATTGTTCTCAGACGGTGCGATTAAATGTAGAACTTACGCCGTCTAATGAAATCTAAAGTTGATCTTCACGAATATTCTATAGGTTGAATATAACTGTGGTATTAGCAGATTAGAAACTAACGAGGGTTAATATTCACTATTTTCCATATGGATTATTGACTAATTGTTTGTCCTGTATATATGGTTATCTGTTAGCTACTATGAGTATTAGGTACTGAGATGAGGTTTAGTGTTGTAAAGAATATATTGAGATTAAATGAATATGTGTAGCCTCTAGTTGAGTTATTGTGCTCAAGGTTACATGCATAATTTCTCACATGCCATAGTGAATTGAAGAACTGAAGAAACACCACCATTAGAATTCATGATCACGAGCCATCCCAAGGATCCAGAGGAAGTAAAAGAGATGTACCAGAACTCCATTTCCATACCCCAATCTCTTTATTCACTTTCTAATTGAAATGTCACTCTGAGAGTATCCACATTAGATGTGTAAGAACCTAAATATTATATTAAGAAGATCGTAAAAATAAATCCTTCCTTATTTCATTTGCTTTCAAGTTTATTTAATTTTTACATGTCACAGATTTTCCTAATACTGAAGAAGGTTATGTAGAATATATGCCGGTTAAATAAATCTGCAATAGGTAACAGCTGCTGCAAATTAAATCCAACAAGAGAAACTTTAAACGAACTTTTAGAACTTTCATATGAATGTATACAATGCCATTATAGCCAGTTACTGTTTTGTCGTTAATGTGCTCTTGATAAGGTCTTCGATCGAAACGTCGATTTCCTATGCTCTCATGTGTGTATCCAATGATAGCAAAACTACATCACCCTGTTTCCTAGTTTTGCCTAATGGTGACATATACAGAAAGATCTTGCTAGATATTATATATTCATTGGGAAAGATCATACTTATAAATGATGTTGCTTATTTCAAGTCCGGTATTTCTAAAGTTCCCAAAAAATATGTTCCCATGTTCGTATGCAAGGTCACCCCATAAGAGATTGATGGTTTAAACATACTCCCTTCCAGATTGGTTTAATAATTCTGAATAGGACGTCTCTTCTCAAAGTATTATGCGCTACTGAGAGTTAACTTCTTCTGTATATGGAAAAAAAGGTTATGATGATCACAAATACAAAACAATTGAATAAGTGTATATACGTGTTATTTTATTCTATCTATCTATCTATATATCTATATATCTTTATATCCATCCATCCATCTATCTATATATCTATCTCTCTGTATGTCTGCCTGCCTTCTTGTATGCCTATCTATCTGTCTGTCATTATGTCTCTCTGTCTGTCCGTCTAACTGTATGTCTGTTTGCCCCATCTGTCCTTTATGTCATGTCCTCTCTGTCCTGTTCTGCATGTCGAGTCCTGTCCATCCAGTCTGTCTAATCTATCGAATTGAATATATCTAATCTATCAATCAATATCAATCAATAAACCCATAATCCTTCAGGGTCGTAGGGGTACCACATTGGATGCTTCAGCACACAGAGTCCCCCAGCAAATTCTATCCTCAGCGATGCGGATGAGTGTGGAAATATCTAGCCCTGTCCATTCCTTGGTGTTGTCTGTCCATGTCTGTATTTGTCCTCCTCTGCTTCTTCCACCCTCGACAGTTCCCTGCAGTACTGTTTTTGACAAGGAATCGTGCCTGCAGACATGTCCGAACCATACTAGTTTTCGTCGTTTCACTATTGAAAGCAATGGCTCCTTGACACCTGCACACATCTCTACTTTATTTCTTACGTACACATTGGTCTTATGTTCCCTATACGAAATTCGTAGAATTCTTCTGTAGCATTTATACTCGAAAGCCTGTAATCTTCTCTCCATGTCCGCAGCGAGTGTCCAACTCTCACAACCATACAACACAACAAAAAGCACCAGCGACCTATACAGTTTGATTTTCACTCCAACACTGATGTTGCTTTTCCAAATCACAGTTAGCCTTGACAAGGACGCTAAAGCCATCTCCAGCCTTATTTTTAGTTCTGCTTTGCATTTACCATCGCTGCATATACTGGATCAGATGTATTTGAAGGTATTCACCTCTTGAAGCTTGTGTCCATTCATCATGATATTAGTCTGGTTTTCTGTGTCTCTGCTGTTTACTAAAATTTTGCTCTTATCTGAATTGATTTCCATTCCGTACTTGCTGGTAACTTTTTCTAACTTTGATGTTAATTCTTGCAATGATTGTTCTGACCCAGCTATAAGATCAATATCATCAGCGAAACGCAAGTTGCAAATAGGGCAACCTCCGATCGATATAGACGTGTAGTAGTCATGTAATGTCTCTTGTATGATGTGCTCTAAGTATATGTTAAAAAGTACTGGTTACATTATGCAACCCTGTCGAACTCCCACTGTTGTTTTGAAGAACTCTCCAATTGTATTGTGTGACAAGACAGCACTATTTGCATTTTCGAACAGAGCTTCAATAATGTCTATAATTGTGATGTCAAAAATAAATTTCCTCAGTATGTGCCACATACCATCATGCCAAACACGATCAAAGGCCTTTGTAAAGTCAATGAAGTTGTGATATAGATCACGTTGGTGCTGAATGTTTTTCGATTAGTGTTCGGATGTTAAATATTTATTCAACAGTGCTTCTGTTTGCTCTGAAGCCAGCTTGTTCTTCTGCAATTATTTCTTCCGACTTGTGTTTTATTCTGTTAAGTAGTATTTTGAGCATCACTTTACTGGGGTGTGTTATAAGGCTAATTGTTCTGTAATTTGTACACACTTTCAAATTTCCTTTCTTGGGAATTGGTATTATTAGTGATTGTGTCCATTCAGTTTTCCATTGTTTTGTGTTCCATATATTTTGGCATATTTTGGTCATAATATTTACCACATTAATTCCCCCGTATTTCAACAATTCTGCTGGAATGTTGTCTACACCAGGTGAATTCCCTCCTTTCAATGTTCGTATGGCCTCTTTTATTTCATATACTAGAATTTCTGCATTTCCTATTTCTCTGTTGTTTAGTTCAGATTTCTGTAATATCGTGTAGTCAGGATTACACTTGCAGTTATACAGCTCCTTGCAATACTCTGTCCATCTTTTCACTATATCTGTTGTTTCATTGAGTATCTTTCCGTGTTTGTCTTGTATTGTAGATATCTTTGGTCTATTTGGCTGTGTTATCTTTCTTAGAGTGTCGTATGCTACCTTACTGTTTCCGCGTTTAATACCTTCATTGATGGTTTCGCATTTTTCCTCTAGCCACACTTTTTGTGCTTGTTTCATTTTCCTTCTGATGTTTTTGTTTATTTTGCTATATTGCCCTGACATTTCATGGGACTCTTTCTTAATCTTTTTCATTTCGGTCTGTTCGTCACACAATTTTAGGATGTCATTTGTTACCCAAGGTTTGTGTGTTATTCTTCTTGTCCCTAGTATTTCTGTTGCTGATTCTAATAAAGTTCTTTTCATGGTTTCTGTGAGAGAGTTAACATCTTCATTTACAATGTTTAAAGCTGCAAATTGTCCTCCCACTGTTGCCTCAAATATCTCTGCTATTTCTGGATCGTTCAATTTTTCTAAATTAAATCTTAATCGTGTGCATTTTTTTGCGTATGATTCATTTTAAGCTTAATTTTGATCGTCAATAGAACCATATCATGGTCACTACCGATGTCTGCTCCTGGAAAAGTTCTTGTTTGTGTTTGTTTATGCTGGACTTGAATTTTCTCGGTGTAAGAATGAAATCAATTTGGTTATGTATGTCTGCTTTTGGAGCATGCCACGTTATTCTTCTGGAAAGCTTGTGTGGGAATAATGTATTTGCAAGAGTAAATTTAAATTTATTGGCAAAATCCAATAGTCTTAGACCTGTTCCAAATTTCCCTACTGTGCCGGCCCATTGATCATAAGCATCAGGTCCTACTTTTGCGTTCCAATCGCCTAGTACTATTAATATATCTTTTTTGGGGATCTCCTTTATTGTGTCTTCTAGTGTTTCGTAAAAGGCGTCTATTTCCTCTTTGTCATAATCGGCAGTTGGGGCATAAACTTGAATTATCGTGATGTTTTTGGGTTTAGCTGCTACACGTATTGTTATAAGTCTGCTGTTTATATGGGTGCAACTAATGATAGATTTAACGTTCTCTTTGTTTACAATAAACTCACTCCATGTTGGTGTTTTGTTTCATCTCCGCTATACCATATTTTGTGACCGTCATCCGTTGTTGTTTCACCTAATCCCGTCCACCTTACCTCTGCCATGCCCATTATGTCCCATGTATACTTGTTTAATTCGTGTGTAAGTTCGCTGACCTTTCCGCATGCGTATAGCGTGCGCACATTCCATGTGCCGATAACACAGTTTTCGGTAAGTTTAAGAGCTTTGTTCTGTATTCTCTGTGTGTAATTATCCATTGTAGTATTTCAGTGGGCAAAAGGTTTAGCTAGTGGTGCCCATCTCCTCTCCAGCTGTCCTTCTGATGTGGTTATATGTATGTGTCTCCACTCTCCATCTCCATTGCACTTTGCTGATGTTGACACTACATCACGTTTGAACTTCACACTGAGCGCATCGCTACCAATTCACTAAGTCACAACCTTACTTCGTACGCATCCACATTAAGACTTCTAAACTTGATAATACCTTCACTATGTTGTTATCTTTTAATCCATTAACGAGTAACCTTCAAGATATTATCCCGAATTGACAATTTTTCCACTGCACACTAATTCACTGAATATAATACATAACATAGATTCCTGCTTCACAGAATGAAAACACAACGCAATATTGTCGTGATGACGCCACCAATATATATCTTGCATTTGTTCTACTTACGCTGTGAGGCGTCTGAGGATTGAATGACGATCGATTTCGGGCTACTGCACGTTTGGTCCATTTGACATTTAGCAATACTTGAATACACGGTCTTCGAGGTTTTCCTCTGTATCTTGATGTTTCAATTTTCATGTAATAAGCTCTTGTAAGGTCTGGAGCAAGTTCAGTATATATTAGCGTAAATGTTGACGAGTCTTGTGTATTATGATTTGTGTATTATTGTGTAGGCTGAATAAAGTATAGACATGTTGACGGTAGTCGCGAGCTGAGCACAAAAGTGTTATTTATCCGGACGAACGAATTTATGATGTACATAAACATCTCAAACATTCTGGAACACATGGCGAATATCTTGGTGTGAGTAAAGATACGACAATATGAAAGATGCGACAAATCCCTTCATTGGAAAACAACTTTCTAAAATACGCATTTGACTTTTCCCCAAAATTTTAATATTCTATATCATTCAATTATTTATTATAGAATATAAATTAAACCCTTAAGATGTGACATACTTTCAATGTAGTCTATACGAGTATACAAAATTTCAATTTAATGTATACGAGTAAACAAAATTTCAATGTAATCTATACGAGTATACAAAATGTCAATGTACTATCTATACGAGTATATAAACATTACGAGTTTACAAACTTTCAATGTAGTCTATACAAGTATACAGACTTTCAATGTAATCTATACGAGTATACAAACTTTCAATGTAGTCTATACGAGTATACAAACTTGTAATGTAGTCTATAAGAGTATAAAGCAAAGGTTTTTTTAATTCTATTAATTATTAATCCAACGACAATATTATTACTTGTGGGCGTGATGTCTATCTCCTTCGTATAGTATACTGATAGTACAATTCGCTATCATGTTCTTTCCTTTGTTATCATTTGGTTTCTGACATTGGTCAAGCAAGAACAACTCATCTATTGGTCCATATAAATCCCTATCCCTTGACTTTACTTCCACCAAACCCAATCAGAGTAGAGACACAACAATAACACATGCACGATGTACTAACATCCTAAACAAACTCACTATAATTCCAAAGGGTTCAGAACCAAAGGGTAGTTTAATAAAATATTAGCATCAAATCATGTTATGAGGTTTCATCAATAATTATATTGTTCACACTCCACAGATAAACCACTTCATGCTTTCCTAGAGACTGATGGAAAAACGTCAACTGGAAATTTAGTCAAAATACTAACTCTCTCCAAGTCTACCTAGGCCTATAAGTTTAACGCATAGTTACTATGTCAAAAGACTAAATATACTTATCATATAACTGGTTCCTCCTTGATCGATATTGCAGCTTGTCCCATCCAGAGTTAAGGTCAGATTTTCACAAAGTATCTGGCCTATAAACAAATGGCTTCTGATGTGACTGCAACTGTCTGGAAGACGATTGACTGGCAGATGAAGCTTCATACCGGAACCAATCAAAGTAAATGGCTTTTTGATTGAAGGAAACTTCGAACAGACATAGGCTCAGTTGACTTCATTGCAAATAAACAGCAAGGTTGCTTGGAGAACATTGCTATCTTTCCAGGTGACGTGGTTGATTCAAGAAACATGAGAATATATAAGGCAGTTGGATTCACACCTTCTTGATTGGGTGTAAATATCAATGAAGATATCCAAGATCCTCACCTCTAATTATGATGAACAACTCACATGAATCAAGCATCCAGTACCTGACATGCCTTCAGGACTGAACGAAATAACAATATACGAGGGCGTGAGTCCATACCTTTGACGTCACTTTCAGTCGCCAAACTGCAGATATTCGTATCTGTCCAATCAGTGACCGAAAACAATGCCTTATAATAACTACTCACACAACACTCTTACTAAAGGTGAAGATAGAGTTCAGAGTAATATTCGTTGACTCCGTTTTCCTATATTTAGATTTTCAACACGACTGACTGACTATTTTGTTCAGGGCAAATGTGCACATTAGGCTGGTGGAATACTCCACACCAGGTAGCAATACAGTAGTATAACAAATCTACGGTATTCTGAACAATCTAATGCATGCTGCACTCGATTTTGTCGATGAAACAGTTGTAAAGGTCTGCTTCTGTCAGAATAACATGATGTATTTCTACACATCAAATCTCCATAAAGGCAGTGGGTAAGTTGGCTATAACTTCCGTCAAATGGGAATCTCATTTGGTGAAAAGAAAATGTAAGAAAAATGGTAACAACAGAGCTAAATTAATGGAATACTGTTAGAAGTATACATACTTTACATGTAGACTATAACGAGTATACAACTTTCAATGCAGTCTATACGAGTATACAACTTTCCATGCAGTCTATACGAGTATACAATTTTCCATGTAGTCTATACGAGTATACACATTTTCAATGTAGACTTTAACGAGTATACAACGTTGAATGTAGTCTATACGAATATACAAACGTTCAATATAGTCTATACGGGTATACAAACTGTCAATGTAGTATATACGATTATACAAACTTTCAATGTGATCTATACGAATATATAAGCATTCAATATGGCATATACGAATTTACAAACTGTCAATGTAGTCTATACGAGTATACAAACTTTCAATGTAGACTATAACGAGTGTAGATAATTTCAATGTAGTCTTTACTGGTATAGAAACTTTCAATGTTTGTATATACGAGTACACAAACGTATTGCTAGATTTTAAAGTGTTTAAAGATCGTAGATCATTGACTATATATTTATGTCACATATCCCTGGTCTACGTCCTTTTCGAAATATGAGACGAGACAGAACATACATTTTATTTTGGATTATTTCCCTTGGCTCTATAGAACAGACGACGGGTATCTATTTACTTATTTCGGACGTTGGTTCTGTCTTTTGGCTCTATACCCCTTTGTGACTTGCATCATTAGCGGTAGGAGAGCGCTCTGGAGATGGCCTTTTTGTGTGCTTCATTTGTGTGTGCTTCATACATGTTTATTTTCGTTGACACTTCTATTTCTGTAATCCATCGTCTGCATGGTCTGTCCATGGCTTTGTAGTCATTGTGCATTTATAGCAATTATTTTTCAGGGACACTGTTTGATGGTAGTCTGGAAGTATGTGAAAACCACTTAATCTGTTTTCTTTTTATGTAAATCAGGATTGTGATTGTGTTTGTTAGTCTTCTGATGTTTTCGTTTAATATTTTATCTCTTGTTGTTACTCTGAAAATTCAAAGTAGGCAAGTCCTTTCTGTTGTAACTAGTTCTCTTTTGGATTCTATTGTTAATATCCACTGTTGATATTGCAAACATAGGATAGGTGTGATGGTCGTTTTATATAATTTTGGTGTTCATGTTCACATATTTATTTTTGAAAATATTATTGGGCATCTGCCCTAGAACCCTCCATTTTTGACACGAGCATATTAGTTATACACTGTCGGTTTGCTAGATCAGTCACCATTTTGCTTTAGTCTCGGAATGATCAAATCGCGTTCTAATCTATCACATTCAGAAAATAGGGTTGCCTGAAAGAATTATAAGGGTTAGTGGGTTAAAGGACTGTGTCAGTGTGATCACAGTGGGGATAGGGACGAGGCCATGTGTTTTGTTTCCTACAGTATGACTTCTAAGCTATTTGTGGGATGTAATAGAAAATATAACATAAATTATGTTCCTCTTTCTCACATGCTCTATTTATCAGAAAACAATTTTTTTATAAAATAATTTAAATATAAATAGAACGGTTGTATGAGTATATTAGGATAATTGTGCGAGTGGAATATAATAGGGTTAGAAAGGATTAGAATGTGGGGAAAAAGGCGTAGAAGTGTTTAACTCCCACCTGTATCCTAGATCACCCGATGATCTCGGTCGCTATTGTTATACCACGTGCCTGTGCCTACATGCTTTCTTCCGGGAACAATCATATAATATGTAGTCAACACTTTGTATTTGTATCGGTCGAATGCAAGTTCACCTACAAAAAATGTGTATCGGCATAGATTTCTTAGAAAATGTGAACGGTAGGCCCAAGATATGAGATACGTCCGATTATAGTGTACTAAATCATGTTGCCATATTTGATCGTTGGCCTCTTCAACAAAACGGCACGCAATCTTCTGAGAGTACCAGTCATAGCTCGTAACTTTGTAACTTCAATAACAATATTCAAAGATATACCACAAATTGAGAAATTAACTTTGTAAACAAAGCCTTGCTCTGCCTTGCGAGCGGTATTCGAGCCATCAACGTCTTAACCACAAACCGAACACTTCTACCACTAGGCGAAGGATATCCTCATTACTAATGTATTACATCATATAGTGTCCATGGATGTGAACCATGAACTGTGAACAGGAACATACATTCAGAGTAAACTACAGGCGATATAAGTATTGTTTTTTGTTAGAAAATGGATAGAAATACAACAGGTAGAAACACTGACACGAGCATATGTACTTAAAATTACTCGAACACTCTAAAAAGTGAACACTCTAAAAAGTATAAATACTGTAATGTTGCTGGATTACTCACAACCGTATATATACTTAATCTTGTTGGAGTACTTACAAACGTATAGATATTAAAAGATGCTGGGATCACTAACAACACACTTGAAACTTCTGTTGTTTTTTACTGTTTGCATACGTCCATGTGCCAACACTACGGATGTTTTTTACTGTTGCATACGTCCATGTGCCAACACTACGGATGGTTTTTTTACTGTTGCATAAGTCCATGTGCCAACACTACGAATGTTATTTTTTACTTTTGCATAAGTCCATGTGCCAACACTACGGATGTTATTTTTTACTGTTGCATAAGTCCATGTGCCAACACTACGGATGTTATTTTTTACTGTTGCATAAGTCCATGTGCCAACACTAAGGATGCTATTTTTTACTGTTGCATAAGTCCATATGCCAACACTACAGATGTTTTTTTTACTGTTGCATACGTCCATGTGCCAACACTACGGATGTTATTTTTTACTTTTGCATAAGTCCATGTGCCAACACTAAGGATGTTATTTTTTTACTGTTGCATAAGTCCATGTGCCAACACTACGGATGTTATTTTTTACTGTTGCATACGTCCATGTGCCAACACTACGGATGTTATTTTTTACTGTTGCATAAGTCCATGTGCCAACACTACAGATGACGAATAATCGTGACAGTAAATGACGAGATAGTTGACAATAGAAGAGTATACTTCTCTCCTAACCGGACGTGATGATCCTTGGATTCTTGATGATCCTTAAGTGCTGGAATGCCTCTATGTGGATACTAAACATGCAACTATAAAACCATGTTATACAATCATGAATTTGAGACAACAAACCTTATGCAAACATGGTTGTTGCGTTAGATGAGAAGGGACATGTGCTTCTTTTAAATTGGTTATGGACTATCAAGGGCCTCTTTTCACAGCAAACTCGATTATTGTGTAAACACCATATGTTTATTCACCCTTCTCTATTTTTGGTATCTAATTTATAAAAGAAGCTCATGTTGTAATCTTCCAGAAAATAACGTGAAACGTTTTTCTATATTTCGTGCTCATGTAATAGTAAATAAAAATATTAGCCGAAGAATTTATTGATTCTAAGATAAAGGCAAGACTACCAGCCAATAAACATGTGTTGATATGAGTGCCACCTGTTCTAAGTTCTGGTAGAAACGCTAGAAGTAACATTAGGATCATCATTGGAACAAAGCAAGATATGAAAAGTGCTGATATCATTGTAACCATCTTGGAAACTTTCCGATTACGATTGGAAACATCATCTGATTTCATTGATGTTTTCCTCCACTCTGATTCTGCGACAAACTGATAGTGAGTATTATCGTACAAATAATGATGACCACACAGGCAGAGAATGGAATAATAAAGTTGTTGACTATAAAAGAAATCCATTCTACATTTTCTTTTTCTCCTGTGGAAACCATTCCAAGAAGAGTTGTGTTTCTTTCCGGGATAAAATACCATGTCCAATTTATTCACGACGTACACCGGAGTTGTAGAAAATAAGATGATTATGTAGACAAACCACTATGATAATACAGACACGTCCTTGACGTAATGATTTCTTTAATCTGAGAATATAAATTTAATATAAACATGGATAGATCATGATGAAAATATTCTAGGTATGTTCTGATTGTCATATAAGAAAAATATAGTGAAATATCAATTATTGGTACAGATTTTTCTGTACTAAATATTTCGAAGACAGTGGTTCTCAAAGTAGTTTACATCAAATTGCTGGGAGTACATAATGATAATTGTGTAGAAAAAAAAATGTCATTAAACATTGAACAGTTTTGATTAGAGCTAAAAAGTTAATGCCCATTTATTGAAAATATGAAGTTAGCTGAAAAAAATAATTTCTCAAAAGGGTGTCAATATAAAATAAAACGTTATATCTAAAATTATATAAGTGATGTCTATAGTTTTTTTATGTAAAGTCATGTACGTTATATCAACACCAGCATATATATAAAGTGAATACTCCGATATATATATATCATGTAAGCGTGTTAAATCTTGTCGATTTATCTGGTGATGACCAGTTATATCGTTGTGTATATATGCTTAACTTGGTCGATCCCTTGACAGGAATGTAAATTGAATAATCCCTATATGTAGCATAATTGGTCAATTAGTGGTTAACCATTAGATGTAGAAATATATAAACAAATAAATTCCGATTTCAAATCGTTTGTGATTTTCAGTGTCAAAGAAAAGGCTGTAACGTGGCAAACGTACCAATACTCGAGAATTCCCCGCTGAAAAGGATATCTTGCAGCGATTTACATGATATTTAGCAGGATTTGTTAAGAGAAGCCAAGTGTCTTTTCAAAATTGTTATTATTGGTTATAACAATTCTATTCATTCAAATATAACCACGTCAGTACGAGTCGAATTCTAAGATAGCCAGTGTGATGATTATCTGTAATGCATAGATGTTGAATAACGACATCACAACAGAAGAACAACATTTAGGCATCCTTCGATATGTACTTACGTTCCTACGTCTTGTTCTTGTATACTTTCTATCAATTGAACATTGCATTTAGTTAAGTTTATAATATAAGGATTGACTGCATGGAAAACGAAAAAATAGCATTAAATGCATACTGTTTAATTTCTTTATTACTCTTGGAATGGCGTTGAGGAATGACATAAGTGAAATCGAGTACCTCAATATGTCCCAGTTTCTCTAACAAAGAGGCACAATGATTGCCTTACGTACAACTCATAGTACATAACTCTGTAGCTCAAGCAATAATCTAAAATAAATCTTTATAAATAAAATAATTGTTTATGGTTCATGGAGATCATTGTTTAGACTAAGATGCGTATCGGAACACTTACAACATATAAACCATTTTATAAAGCAACTTGCTGTTGTTTTCTAATGTCTTAATGAATCTATCTTTGATGATAGTTTGAGTTATTAACAACGGCTTTGAAAGCCGAGTTTATATATTGTATACCATATACAGAACGTGATTGTACGCCTTTGACAATGTCAACCTACAATGCAAAATAAAATATCAGCAATTGAATAGGAAATTGTTGAAAAAAGCGTAACAGACTATCATGGATAGAAAGAACATCCATCACAGTCGTCATGTAAAGACATGTAGAGTCAGGCACTAAGATATATAAAAAACCCATATACCTTTACTTTGGGCATATACAATGCACAATGGTTTAGAAGGATTACTCTTTTAGAGAAAAGTTATCGAAGGAAGAAAACAATCGGCAGACGAAGACTACGATGGACTAAGATATCGAAGGCATCAGAACATCACGATGGAAAATGCGCTGCAACTTGTGCAGAACCAAAAGGCTTAAATAATTGCAGCTAGGACAAGTTCAGCAAAACCCACGCCACATAGTAGATATTATGAGAGTTATTATTTCTAGTTCTCAGTGCAGGTGATATGCAAGGAGTGCAATACGTGGAAAGTAAAGGTGTTAAATGTATAGGATTGAAAACAAAGGATAATGTGCGAGCAATCGGATGAAGAACATTGTTATTTCGCGTGCGTGATTACGAGACTTGAAAGGGGGAGCTAATAAAAAGAGAAATTGTGACCTAACATATAATGTTAATGAAAAAGACTATTTTTTGTAGAGTTGTTATGTTGTCCAACTGATGAGTAAACCAATTTTTTTAAAAAATTGGATGAATCACAATGAAAGATTCAGATGTAGCGAGTATATTGTAAACTATAGCACAACATTTTTCGGTCACCAAACTTATATCATGTTGATAAACGAGCTTCTGAAATAGTGCAGAATAAATAACTCAGAACATTTCAACTGAAATATAGGCTATGTTTCTTTTGTTATTTCTAAGTTTATGTTTTTTGTTGTTATTAGTAATCTGACAAAAAGACAACCTTTAATGGAGCCTCACATATCACACAGACATCTCTCCAAGGTAATTAAGGCGGTGATCCAGCTACTTAATCTGGCAAAGGCTAAGTGTGGGTATCCAACTACCAGAGAAAATACAGCCAACGGGATCAAATGTGCAAATTTGTTGTCAAAAACATCAGTGTGAGAAATGTGCTTCCGACAGATGAGAATAATAAGTGAACACAAGTCAGAGATGGCCAAACCTGGATTGAAGATATTGAGCATATGTTAATTTTCTGGCATTAGTATGTATATGAATCGAAAACAAATTATCTGCTGACATTAATATATATATATATATATATAAATTATATATATATATATATATATTATATAATATATATATATATATATATATATATATATATTATATATATATATATATATATATATATAAGTATTCATCAAAATGAACAAAAATAGGTAGAAGTGTTACCAAAATAAGACACAAAACAACCTAACAACGAGTTACAGAGACAGACATTTCGACTAAAAAAGCCTTCTTCAGGACAAACAAAGACCACATTACAATGAATGTTACATGGGGACAAACATAATAACCAAGTCCAGAGAGCTAATGAGGCCTGAACAAGATATTTAAGAGAAATGATAGTAACAAACTTAGTGAAAATGAGAAATAGCGAATAGATAGCGGAGGGAAACAAAGATGTAACGGCATGACAAGGAAGACTAAAATATAGGGCGAAGATAATTTAAGGAAGAAAGTGAGAAGTGAAAATAGATAGGATGTAGTAGAAAATAAAATTAAAAAAAAATAAAATACTTACCTCAAAAGTGGCAACAGGCAGTGAGTATTACTGACATACAGTCGTAATGTACGGGAAGAACAAAAGAAGGTGGGTACGTGAAATAAGATTAGAGAGAGGGAGAGAGAGAGAGAGAGGGGCCAATGCGGCAGGGACAGACGAGAGGAAAAAAAGAGACCACAGAGCACATATGACCAAAACGGATAGGAAAGTATAGAGCAGAGGAGAGAGCCGAGTAATAAAAGCACACAATAGTGGAAAGAAATTGCAGTGATGATATAAGAAGGTGAAAATAGTGAAATATTAATAATAATAAATAACTTAGCTTCAGATACTTGTTGTTCACAGGACATTCGTGTGAAACGAATATAACATGTATGGCTAAAAGTCGGAAGTAAACAAAAGAATAGCCAAGGCTTAAATGTACGTCTCCAGTAACACATGCACAGGCTTAAAACAATATACGCCAAATGAAACATAAAAAAACCGTTCATCACATTCGATACTGTAATTCAACCATATGTAGTTAGTAGGTACAGATATTGTAGTTAGGCTTGTCTATATTTGTTTTTCCTCTCAATTCCCCATCAATGTCTTTCCAAGGTTTTTACTCAACAATTTCCAACGTATTAAACATTTTTGAAAACAAAATTTAGTGGAAAACGTCTTGCGGCTCGGTTCTCATGTTTCAGGGGCCCGCAGCTGCAGCACAATGTGCCGTATAACACTGTTAATCTTTCTTAAATAAATCACTATATAGTTTCATGCATTATCATAGTCAATATGAGGTATAGTACACCCAAAACAAATCTATAAATCTATAGCGTGAGTGTGTCATGTGTGTGTTACTGAACTCGGCAAACTTGTTCAATTGGTTTCCCACTATAAAGGAAATATAACATATTTGATATTTAGAGATTTCTCACCGAGTAAGCTAATGTTGATTGGTTCCTTGAATCCTTGATCCACAAAGCACACCGATGTTGATGGTGTTGGTTATAATTCCAAAAATATAAATTAGTAGACATATTCCATTGTGGATAACAAACATTAAAATGCGTGTAGTTTCATAACTAATGTCGTGATTCACACTATCATGAATGGGATTCGAAATATTATGCATGTTTGAAAACAACTCTTGGATTACTTTCTTGAATATATGTCGAAACAGTCTTCGCTTAAATTATAATGTTACTTTTGTGGTCCGATATTTAATTAATAAACAAACATTTTTGTTTAGAACTTAGGGTCATAATTCGCTGGACTTCGTCATATTACAAATATGTGTCCTAGTTTTCAAAGTCCTGCAGATTATCAGAAGATGGAACACAATATGTAAAACCCGAGACAAATGTGTTTTGTTGGAGAGAAATAGAATATTAATAAGATTCAATGGTGGTGCAGGTGAACGAATGGCTAGAATATCAGTTTGTACAAATATGCGATTCTAGATTCAAAACATCTTCTGTTACAGGATTTTTGTTTTTTATGAGAATAATACAAATTTCTCATTAATTATGTCATGTCGATTGCATTGATAATAAATGACATTTATTGCTGATGTTTATAAAAAAAAGCCTCGCTGCACTCATTAATAGGAAAATCCTGGAGTGACCACAGGATAATACACACACTATTGATTTTAAATAAGGATTTGTTTAATGATTGACCAGACATCACAGACCAAACTTCGAAATACACACCTGCAAGATGCGAGTATTAATATCAATGGTGCAAGAATAAATCATCTGGACAACTTCTAGCCTATCGGTGCCATTTCAAACACGAGGTGACCAATACTTCCGTGAAATAAAGAACAGGTTAGCACAGGCCAAATCAACATTCAACAAATTAGAAACTTATATGCAACGATGTATTATTAATGCGTATACACTTCGAGTTCTATGATAATATATTAAACCAATTCTTCGTTATTATATGAAGCAAGAAAGGTGAACAAAACCTCAAAGTGGATCTGGAATAAAAATCACGGATAAAATGAAAATTCCGTCGATAAACAAATTTGGCGACTAAGCGACTCGGATCACCACTGTTTAAGATTAAAGAACCTATCTGCGAAGATTGTGAAGAAGACAACACTATAGAGCACTACCTCCTGCACTGTGCCAAATACCAGGAACACAGACAAGGACCTCAAACACCACTTCCAGGACTTGAGGATAGAGTACAACTTATAAAATGTACTAGGACATAAAGTCTCCAAAGTAATTCAAATGTTGGTTAAACAAATTTCTATGCAGAACCACATCATAATAATAACTAGAGCCATGTATAAACCCTGGGGGGATATAGACTCTAATTAGATGACTTTTTAAGATAAAGAATCTACATATATGTGTAAATGTAATCCTACATATCTAGTACTAGGGCAATGAGTGAGTAAGCCTACATAAATATTATGAAGTGAATGTACTAAGAACATGAAGAGAGAATATAAATTTAACCTTGGAATGTACAATAAGGAATGAGAGAGTATAAATGGTAGTGTTATGTACGAGTACAGATTATAAGAATTATGAATACACAATTAAATTATTCCTACATATAAAAGCTACAGAAATTTTACAGAAAAGTTATTTAAAAGTAAATGACCCAACTCACAACACTATCAAATTCACCAAAATCACCATATATAGACTCACTTGTTTGTAAAGTGTCGACCCAATTAGTCCAAAAATCACGACAAGATCAGGATTACCCAGCCCCAAAGAATACATTCCTTGTGCTTGACCAGACTTTTAACCCACTAAAACACATATCACACTTACACATACTATACAACCCACAAAAAGACAACCCTGTACTAGTCCAGCGTTGCAGACCTCCAAACAAAATATCACACATACAGGCTATACAACGCAAGAAATCAACCACGTGCTGGCCCAGAGTTCAAACCACCAAAACAATAATATCACACCCATACAGGCCCCACACCCCATAAAGACAACCTTGTGCTGATCCAGAGTTTCAACATCTAAAAACAACAATATCACACACAAAACACGCTCTACGCCCCATGAAGACATACTTGTGCTTGACCAGTTTCACACCATCTAAAGCAAAATACCACATACCACCACACAAACCCCAATAGAACAATAACCTACAAAACAAA